>PVLC010005878.1:30931-73193 GCA_004027655.1 Graphiurus murinus | reverse complement strand
AAAAAAAAAAAAAAAAAAAAAAAGGAGGGAGGGAAGGAATTCCTTGTTCCTTGTGAGGGGACCGAGATATACAGAGAGCTTGAGGACCAACAGGACAGTGGAGTTGACAGTGGCAGCTCAAAAGGTTACCATCCCTTGCTTCCTAAGACAATAAAATGCTTTTATATACTGGAGCACCAGTAAGCTGGCCGCGGGGGACTGCCACTCATGAATGACAGCAGGAGATGAGCCTCCGGTGAGCACAAGCTAAGGTGTGTGTCTCTGTTACACACCAGGAAAGATGTTGTCCACAAAGCAGAGGAGGAAGGAAAATTGGAACTAAATACACACTTAGGCACCTTGAATCTTCAGTTTCACTTGTGAACAAAACCTATTTGGAATGATTGAATTAAAACTCATCTCCTTGTCAAACATTAGCCCTTTCTTGACCTCGAAGCCTTTCAAATCAGATCTGTAAGTGAAAGCGTGTGTTTATGTTTAGGGGGTTGGGGAAATTTTTATTTAATTTTTTCCGTTAAAGTACAGTTCTCATTTTCTGGGACTGAAGTGTATTTTCCTCTTCTTTTGAGAAGTAGACTAAACAACCTTTGCAATAACGAGGTATGCACGCAGCAGAAAACACTTCTAGAAGGGATGCCTTTCTATTTATTCTCATGTGATTAAGCCTTCTATCCAGTGACTAAATTGGGTTTCTAGGCGAGGCAGCTGTCACAATGAGTGATGTATAATATTTAGCCGGGGCCAGCTCTGGGGCTGCGTCATTTGTCCTATCTTTAAATTGAGGTCAGAGTGTCACACACAGCCCCTCCCCAGGGAGCAGGGTGGAGGGGACTGGGCTGCATATGCTGGCTGTCAGCTCAGTGGAAATGTCACCTGGGACTTGTCCCTGTGACACACAGTAAGTGACGGCCAGGCTCGCAGGGGTCAGTGCTCGGGGGGCCTGCTTTGGATTGGGCTGAGCTGGTGGGAAGCGCTCAGGGTGGCCTTGGGCTAGTGCTGCACACAGCGGCTCCTATTTCAGCTCCATCCTGACCCTGCTGATGGCAGATAGGCAAGACCAGTCTTCTTCTGAGCGGAGCTGTTGGTCCCACTACTTGGGCACGCGCGGGCACGGCAGCTAGTGGAAGGGCGCACTATAAAAGGAGGGTGGGAGGACAGGACAAGCCCCCATTTCTGCACAGCAGCTTCAGCAAGCAATGCATCGCTGACCGGAGGGACTTTGAAATAACTTGGGGGAGCGTAGCTGACACAGCTGTCCTGTCTCAATGCAGAAAATTCCAGACTTCAGGACCAGTATTATTTTCTCTCTTCTCCCAATACATACATGCACACATGAAAACAAAAATAAAAAACTTTTTGGGGGTCAGTATATTATACTAAACCTGTGCTTTGGAGAGAGGAGAGGGAGTTTCATGAACATTTGTAGAGATAATGTTTTGTATCCTAAAAAATGAATCCGGAGTTCAGTAGAACTCGGCTAAAAACTCTGTTAATAATTTATTTTCCTGGACAAGGCTTTGGACACACTATGGGAAGGTGGTAGTAAAAATCAAGAATAACTTGTCAACAAGCAGGATCTGATTTTTTAAAAGTGAATCTAGGTAGTTAATGTCTAAAGATGCATATAAATGTGTAGATTACAGGTTTTAAGATTGAACTTTCTTGAAAAGAAAACTATAGTCTATGATCTCCATTGGTTATAACAATGACTTTTTTTAACTATAAGGAAGAGAATTTCTGTTAGATATTTCTGTTCCTGGGGCTTTATGTCTTCAACCATAAGTCAAATAGAATGTTTGCAAAACGCTGCTGTCAGATAAGGTAGTCTAGGTTTGAACACATGAAAGAAGTGTATGCATTTCATCCAGGGTTTGAATTACTGCCCAGGGTCATTGTCCCAAAGTAATTCAAGGAGTGATTTAGCCTCAGCATTTGAAATGTAGTCGTCATCTCCTGGGATCCATAAAAAATGTGAGCAGGAAACTGGCTACACAGAGCCTGAAATAATAACCGGGCAAAGAAATGAGTTTACTGAGACAAAAGATGACACCACCTTCCATTAAATACTCTCTTCATGCAAATGCCTAAATTAGCAAATATAATAACAATGGAAAGAGTTAAAAATAAAGCTCTTCTCCTCAAAAAAAAAAAGTGCATGATTGGGCTTTGTTGGTGGCTCATTGTAGGCTCAGGTCCTTGTCTGTCTCAGCACATCCTCGGGGCACATCAGTAACTCACACCAGCCATTTTTAAATCTTAAAGGGCACGCCTGATGGTTAGATGTACTTTGGATGGGCTGTAGAGGTGAAGGCTCAAGACTCCCATAATGCACTATTAAGTGTTCTTAAAAGAAATAGACTGGGAATGTTCAACCTAGTGCGTTGTATCCTTCACTTATTTATTTCTTTATTTTTTTTCTCAGCATCCCAAATTGTCCAGAAGCCCACATTTCCTTTCCCATTTACATCTCATGAGCTTCTTTGGATGCAAATCCCCAACTAGTGTCATGGTTAAAGTTCTCTCTCAGTTTGCTGGGTATACATGATTTCTTGAACAGGGAGAAAAGAGTATAGAAACAACATAAATATAAGTTGTCAGATGTTACAAACAAATGGGAGGAGAAAAAAGGAATGAGCCGGGTATAGTGGAGCATGCCTGTCATCCCAGACCTTGGGAGGCTGAGACAGGAGGATTCCAGGTTTAATGCCAGCCTCAGAAACTTCGTGAGACCCTGTTTCAAAATAAAAAAATGAAAAGGGCTCGGTATGTAGCTCAGGGGTAGAAGGCTCCTAGTTCAATCCCCAGCACCAAAAAAAAAAAAAAAGTAAGTAAAAGAGGAGTGAGCACCCCAGTTCTCCCACTCCCTGTACAATCCACAGCCATTATCCTCGGATAGACACCTCTGCTCTCTCCTACAGAAGAGAGACAAAAGAGCGATTCTCTTCCACCCGGGCCCCAGGCGGTCTCGTTTTCAAATGACAATCTCTGGCTAGAGCTGCCTCTGAGATACCTGCTCTGCCCTTTCTGCTGGGCATCAGACCAAGAAAAACACACAAGATTAGCCCATCAGCATTTCTTCTGACCTGGCTGCAGAAAGAAAGGGGACCTGTTTGTTTGAAAAGTCAGGAACAAAGTGTCAGGTGGCTGTGATTTATGACAGAAATAGGAAGAAGAAAGTTGAAATAACAGCACTATCCAAATAACCCGGCCCAGGAAATGCAGGGGTCAAGAGAGTTTATCCAGAGCCTGGTGGAGGTGAGCTTTGTGTGCAGGAGGAAAGGCTGGAGGGAAAGAGATCAAGAAGCAGGCTCTGGACCCACATGCCACAGGACTGGATCCATTTGCGTTCCTAGAGGCAGCTCAGCCTGCAGTTACGGAGAGACGATAAACATCAATAAGGAACAGAAGGAAAAAAATTAAAGCCTTCCCTTTACCGGGTGTGGTGGCACACACCTGTACTTGGGAGGTTAAGACAGGAAGATCACAGGTTTGAGGCCAGCCTTATCAATTTAGTGAGGCCCTCAGCAACTGAGGGAGACTGTTTCAAAGAGAAAAAAAAATTTTTAAGGGCTGAGTGTAGCTGGAAGGTAGACTGTCACTGGGTTCAATCCCTAGTACTAACAAAACAAAAAAACAGCTATGCCCCCGATGGAGTTTCTTTCCTTCCTATGAGATGCCTGTGCCATACCCCATACGTATATACAACTATTATGTGTCAATTAAAAAAAAAATTCCTGTTGGGCTAGAAGTATAGCTCAGTGGTAGAGGAAGTGTGATCCCTGCATTGCGGGAGAGAAGGGAAAAAAAATTGACCCCTGTAAAGTCTTATTTGGTCTTTTGCACAGTGACTGTCGGCTGGAGCTCCTGTTCTCCTCTCTGGCCCCTCGGGGATCCTCCGCCACAGGGCGGGACCCTCGTCCTGCAGACCACCGAATTGTCTCCGGCCTTTCTCAAGCGAGCAGAGCCGAGTGCCCTCCTGTCTCCTGTCACACCTGTGCCCACATTGCTTACATATGGTTGGTAACGGGGAGATGTGAGCCTGGTTATGCAGAGGGGAGAGGGCCGTGGGGCGCGTCTAAGTGGCTCCTAGCAGAGAGCGAGCCCTTCCAGGGTGTGACAGTTTATTCCCTCCTCCTAGAAGTGTACCTTTTCCCCTTGTCTATTAATGTCCTCTGCTTGTTAAATTCAGCAGCACACTGAGAGGAGTTGGGGCCCTCCTGGAGTGAATACAGGGGAAGGGCACTCCTCGTGTGGGAGGGGTGTTCGGAGAATTCGACGATTTGCGGCTTCGATCAGAGCGTTGACTGCTGTATGTCTGCGCAAACCTGTTTCAAATAAATCTTTTGTTGAATGATTGGACTGCGTCTTATTTTAGGATTTCCTTTTCCATTAATAAGCATCATAGTCACGGGGGCTTGGGACTCGAAGGCAGACTTTTGCTAGCAGCTGCAGACTCCCAGAGCTCAGGCCTGCAGGGAGTCTGAACTGCAGGTGAACTTGAACCCTGTGTCCCCAGGCCAGCCCCTTCCCAAGAAGGTCCAGGAGGTCACTCCAAGGAAATAACTGTGCGCAGAAGTCCTTATTCCCTCCATTTCTTCCTTCTTCCTGGTTTACCTCAGCATCCTGGCAAACTGAGACGGGGCAGTTCAAATTCCACCATGAGCATGAAATCATGACATTGTTATTTACCCCACCCCACCCCCATGCTAGTACCAGGGATCAAACCCAGGGCCTCTCGCATGCTGGGCAAGCACTGTACCACTAAGCTACATCCCCATTCAGACATTGTTTTTGGTTTTTGTTTTTGCAGTACTTGAGATTGAACCCAGGGGCACTCTACCACTGAGCTACATACCCAGTCCTTTTTATTTTCTTATTTTGAGACAGGGCCTCACTAAGTTGCCCAGTCTGCCTTCAAACTTGTGATCCTCCTGAGTGGTTGGGATTACAGGTGCACCACCTCACCTGGCTTTGATGTTGTTATTTTAAAGATGGAAGAACATTTTTCCATTTTCTCTAGCTACAGTTTGAGCATCCCTAATCCCCAAATTCCATATAGCTGGGCATGGTGGTGAACGCTTGTAATCCCAGTACTTGGGAGGCTGAGACAGGAGGATCACAGGTTCGTGGCCAACCTCAGCTACTTAGTGAGGCTTAGTGAGGCCCTCCGCAACTTAGTGAGACCCTGTTTCAAAATAAAGAATAAAAAATAGGACTGGGGGTGTAGCTTGGAGGTAGAATGCCCCTGGTTCAATCCCGGTACTGCAAAAAAAAAAAAAAAAAAAAAACCCAAATGATGCCATCAGTGGAAAAGTCCACCATGGAACTTTATTACTTTATTTCATGCACAAAATTATTAGAATACTGTATACAATTTCCACAAAGTGTACATGAAACAAATGAATTCATTGTTTAGACTTGGGTCTCATCCCCAAAATGGCTCATTATGTAGGTGCAAATATCCCCAAATCCAAAAAAATATCCAAAATCTGAATCACTTCTGGTGCTAAGAATTTCTGATAAGGGATACATTAGCAAAGAAGGCAAAAATCTCTTCACCTACCACAGAAATAGCACCAAACACACCTAGTCCAGCTCATATGCATTAGGTTTTCATTTATTAGAAGTAAGCAACACATACAAATAAAATAATTTCAAATTCTTGAAGATTGGCCTCAAAGCTCCATCTTTAGCTACAATTAATTGACCTTAACTTGCAATTCAGAAGCAATAGGTATTAACTAAGGGTGCACAGGCTCCACTTAGGACCATCGTCTTGGCCTGAGACTTGAATTTGAACAGTCTATCCCAACAGTTTCTGTACCATTGTTATTAGAGTTATTTACAAAGTTTGGTAGGGCTAGTTTGGGCATTAAAGTGAATGTATTAAGCCAGTACTTAAGAGGCTGAGACAGGAGGATCACAGGTGTGAGGCCAACTTTAGTAATCGGTGAGACTCTCATCAACCAAGCACGACCCTGTTTCAAAATAAAAATGAAATAGAGCTGGTGGTATAGCTCACGAGTATAATACCCCTGAGTTCAATCCCTAGTACCACACACACACACACACACACACACACACACACAAGCAAATGTAGTAACTACTAATTCTATTGCTGACTTCGCACACTCTTATAAGTAAGGCAATAAATATATGTGCAACACACATCAGGAAGGCGAGGAGAATCAGTCCAACTGATTCAGTTTGTAAGACATAATGTCTTAGCATTCCCACTGCTATAATCCAAAAGACCTGACCACACAACTTAGAAGAAGGAAGATTTATTTGCTCATAGTTTTGGGGGATTCTGTTGAATCCATATGAGGCTGTGGTCTACAGAGCTCAGGGCGTGGTAGTGCTTTTGTTCACAAGAAGACAGCCATAAATATGTTCCTGACAGCACAAAAATGAAAATAACCCAAATGTCCATCAGTAGTAGAGTACATCAACAATTAGGGTATAGTCCTACAAGGAAATATTACACAGCAATGAAAAAGGAACAGACTACTGTTCCATCGAACAATGGTTATAATGTGGAATGAAAGAAGCCAGACACAAAAGAGCACATACTCTGTGATTCCATTTATATGCTCACAACTAGACAGAGCTAATCTATGGAGGTAGAGCAGTTACCTTCAAAGGGAGCTGTCAACTAGATTTTTTCTATCTTTTCACCTGGGCGATGGTTTATGGAGCCAGTTATTTAACATTGTGTGCTCTGCTGTGTGTAGATTATCATGAATTGAGTACGAAATAAAAATAAAAGTGATTTAATGTCAATCCAAAATAAAAGTAACTAAAAATAAAGCACGATGATTTAGTGTGTGTGTGTGTGTGTGTGTGTGTGTGTGTGTGTGTGTCTGTGTGTGTGTGTTTTGCAGTACCAGATATGGAACCCAGGACCTTTTGCATGTTAGGCAAGTGCTGTACAATTGAGCCACTTCCCCAGACTCCAGTCTATGTTTTAGTCAGCTTTTCCTTCTCTGTGGCACAAACATAGAGGAGGAAAGATTTATTTGGGCTTGCAGTTTCAGAAGTACAGTCCATAGCTGGCCAACTCCAAAACAGAAACATCCTGGGGTCAGGGTGTGTGGCAGAGGCCAGCATTTCATCTCATGGCAGCCAAAAGGCAGAGAGAGAGGTTGGAAGTGACCAGGGACAGTTGTAGTCCCCAAGACCACACCCGTGCGACCACCTCCTGCAGCCACACCCCACCCGCTTGCAGTACCTCCTAGTAAGTGTATTCAAATTGTTAATCTATTAATGAGTTCATCTGCTGGTGAGATTAGAGCCTTGATTTAGTTATTTCACCTCTGAACATGTTTGCCTTGCCAATACATGAGCTTTTCCAGGGAACAGTCTATATTCAAAGTGCATTCTTGAGTGAACCTTAATCAGACCAGAGAGATGCCAACTGGCAGGCTAGGTGGCTGCAGAGGACTGGCCAAGCCTTCCAGAGACGCAGGGTTGAGAGAAACCCTGTGGATATGCAAAGCCACGGGGCAGAGAAACAAGACAGGGCCACTCCAGATGTCACACAAGAGAGACATTGATTCAAGGGACAGAGAAAGTCAATTCTGTCCAAGTCTCCAAGGCAACCTAAAAACACAAGAAATTTACACTGACCCAGGTAAAATAAAACACTATTGATTTGTTATTGAAATGAAAATAAGAAAACACCCTAAGCAAGTTCTAAGAATCTCTCTGCATTTGACACATTTTGTCAACATAAGTTTATGTACTCTCTATACTGAACAATTTAAAATATCTTTTAAAAAGTTAAATTATATGTTTATTGTAAAAACTCACTGGATGCTGCTGGCATTGTCCTGTGTGACATCTTTTTGTACCCACACCACCACCAGGAGAGGGTGTTATTCATCCTCTTTAACAGAGCAAACTCAAGTTCGGAGACAAAAGCCCCCATCGGAGGCAGGCATGGGATAGAACAAACTACGGCCGAAACAAGCACAGCTAAGCACCGCAAACAAGCTCACAGTCCTGGGTGTGTGGGTCTCATATAATAAGTTCCTTCTGCTCTAAATTTTCCTGTGATCATTCTGCACACATACAAGTCCACACACGTGGCCATTTTACATACAGGTTACAGGTGGCAATCTGCTGTTCAGCTGTTCAGCCCCCAAGTTAATAATGTATTGCATAAGGTGTGGTTCCTCTAAAGGGCCTACACTTCAAAAGTTGAAATGAAAACACAAGTCTTCATGTTTAAAGTCAGTTGTAAAGTTTTTTTACCCTCATTATCTTCCATTTAAAAGTGCAGAAAAAGCATTAATTTTTCATGTTTTAATTTGGGCATAGTTCCTTCCATCCTGGGTATATATGTTGAAGACATTCTAAAGACTTAACTGTGAGTAGTAGGTGACCCTCAGAACTAAATCTCTACTCCAACTGGATCATTTTATCTCAAAGTCCCCCTGTCAAGGTGGTGGGGGTTATAACGAGTTTCCATCATTGGGAGGAGTATCTGAGGATTTTCTGGGCTTTTATTCTTCCCATTTCCACTGATAAATGAATCTAGACAGAAGAATAGAGAGCAAAGGAAAACAAAAGCAAGTCTTCACAAAAAAACCCACTGAATTTAGTGCCCTAATTTTCAGGAAAAGAGTTAATGACTTTCACTTAATCCCTGGTCTAGGTTTGAGTCACAGTGATGCTTGCTTGTGTTTTAATTAAGAAAAATACATTTCAGAAGACAGGGTGGGAGTAGGGGAGCGAACGTCCTCAGGCTGCACCATCGAAGCAAGCTGAGAAGAGGGCTCAGGAGGAGCTGGAGGCTGGGTGTTCTCCTACGGGGCTGGGCTTCATTCCTCCTTGCAAAATGAGGGCTGCTCCTTTTAAACATGCAAGGTGCTCTGAAAGTCCAACACACAGATGGTCCCTCTCCGGTGGCCAGGCCCAGCCCCACACCCAGGTCCCCTGTCCTTTCTCTGGCAGGACCCAGGAAGTGCACACATGTCCCTGGTTTGTATAACATTATCACCCACTGTAGGCCTGGAGATACCCCAGCTTGAGAGCAGGGCCCTGGTGACATGACGAAACCTCCTCCTGGGCTTCAGGGTTCTCGTACTCAAAAAGCAAGGGAAGTAAGCACAATGAGTAGTGACATTTTTTAAAAATTAATTGACGCTGGATGTGGTGGCACATGCCTGTAATCCTGGTTTTGGGGAGGCTGAGACAGGAGGATCACAGGTTTGAGGCAGCCTCAGCAGCTTACAGAGACCTTGTTTCAAAAATAAAAGGACTGGGGGTGTCACTTGGAGGTAGAATGCCCCTAGGTTCAATCCCCAGTATGAAAAAATAAGTTACTTGAGCCATTACTGGTGATACATGATCTATTTGGCAGTAATTCGGTTAAGTCCTTTAGGGCCAGCAGGGGCCTGCCACACCTGTTTTCTATCCTCTCCCTGCCTCCCTCCCTCCCTCCCTCCATTGTCCCAGGTTCCAAAAGGCTCCCCATCCACGTGCTATGAATAGAGGTCTGCCCTGGATGTTATATTACGTATTTTAATGAAATAAAGCATTATTCAAATTTGTAGAGACTTAATCAGATGGAAGGTTTCCTTTTCAGAGTGCACATGCTAAACCTCATTTGTCTCGACTGTCTTCTCACCTTTCTGGATGTGGGTACTTCCTGGGTTGCTAGGATGGAACCCAGGGCCTTGAGCCTGCGAGCCAAGCGCTCTGCCACGGAGCTACATCCCAGCCAGAGATTAGTGTATTTTAACTTTTCTCCTGCAACAGCAGAAATGACCATTGTGTAATTTCCACACTCTTCAGTAGACACAAAGAGCCGGTTAGTTTATTCTTTGCAATCCAAGTTCTGATTTTTTTTCTCCTAAAAAAGGGAGAGAAGCCCTGGAACTTACTCTTATGAGATACCTCATAAGAGTACAGCAGCAAAACAGTGTTCTAACTTTAAATGCTCCCTCTTCTCTACTGGGTACAAATTATACCTTATAGGCTCAGGGATTTCTTTATGTTTCATAAATGCAAGGAAGGTCTATTTGAACTCCTGTTTGCCAGCTCAGTTTTTCCAGGTATCAAAATCAAAAAGTTTGAGGTTGCTTCTAATGATGTTATATGTTTCTTAAGGCCAAGTAGTGGAAAATCTCATTTCATTTGTTAACGTGTACTTTTACTTTAAAAACCACCTAGAGTAAAGTAAAAGTACACTTTTACTTTAAAAACTGCACTTAGAAAGGAGGAAAAATTACACAATCTTATATAAGAGAAGCAACTCCTAAAAACTCCCCATCCTTCCATGTAAAAAAGGCTGCCAAGAGCTGGTATGGTGGCGCACATCTACAATCCCAGTACTTAGGAGGCTGAGACAGGAGGATCACAGGTTCCAGACCAGTCTCAGCAACTTAGTGGAACCTTTGGCAGGACCCTGTTTTAAGATAAAAACAAATTACATTATGTATTTCAATGAAATACAGCAAAATAAATGAAAATGGGACTGAGGTTATAGCTCAGAGGTAGAATGGTACTGGATTCAATCCCCAGTACCTATGCTCCACAACACACACACACACACACACACACACACACACACACACACACACACACACAGTGCCAAGAACATGGCAGAGGTCAGTCCTATATCGGGTAAGAGACTGGCATCAGATTAAAGACTGGCCATCTCAAATATTCACAGCCTGTCTTATATAGCGCTAGAGCTCAGGATGGACTTTAACTTTTCAAATGGTTGGGGAAAAAATCTTAAAAGAGTATTTCGTGACATGAAAATTCTATGAAATTCAAATTTCAGCTTCTATGCATAGGTTTTTTTGAAACACAGCTCTGCTCATTTGTGGGTGTGTATATATTGATCCCTGAGATCAATCCCTAATACAAAAAAAAAGAACACACATTAGCTTGGTGACATAACCCCAAAGACCTATCACTTTTGTGTGGTCAGCATTTCTGCAGAATACATGTAAGACTAAGCTTCCTTCTGAACGTAGGCTTTTCATTCTAGAAGGCAATATTTATAATTTCTAGTAATCATATTCTACTAGCAGATTTACTAGGACATCTGAAAAATTATCAAGGACAATGAAAAAAACAAAAAAACAACTCCCCTAGAAATTCACACCATAATCTATAGCTGCCTTCATGCTACTACTACAGTTGAATAACTGCTAAAAGCCTAAAATACTTACTCTTTAGTTCCTCATTGAAAATGTTCATTGGGTTCTAGGGTGAGTGATTTCTATGGTGCCTTTAATTCAAAGGTTCTAGGAATTTTATTGCATTAGGTAAGCAGCAATTCGGGTGTGATGGGCAGGTCTGTAATCTCAGTACTTGGGAGACTGTAACAGGAAGATTTTGCACAGGTTTGAGGCCAGCTTTAGCAATTTAGCAAGACCTGTAGCAATTTAGCAGGACCTTCTTTCAAAATAAAGAATAAAAAGGGATGGGGTTATAGCTCAAAGGTAGATTCAACCCCTAATACCAAGAAAGAAAGAACAAAGAAAAAAAATCAGAAGAACACACATTGGCAGGCATGGGGGCGCACAACTGTAATCCCAGTACTTGGGAGGCTGACACAGGAGGATTGCAGGTTTGAGGACAGCCTCAGCAAGTATTGAGACTCATCATCTTAGTAAGATCCTGTTTCAAAATAAAAATAAAGTAGGGCTGAAGGTGTCACTCAGAAGTAGAACGTCCCTGAGATCAATCCCTAATACAAAAAAAAGAACACACATTAGCTTGGTGACATAACCCCAAAGACCTATCACTTTTGTGTGGTCAGCATTTCTGCAGAATACATGTAAGACTAAGCTTCCTTTTGAAAGTAGGCTTTTCATTCTAGAAGGCAATATTTATAATTTCTAGTAATCATATTCTACTAGCAGATTTACTAGGACATCTGAAAAATTATCAAGGACAATGAAAAAAACAAAAAAACAACTCCCCTGGAAATTCACACCATAAAATATTTATTAATAACTAAAATGACTTTCCTCTGCCTTTGGTTATTAAAAAATTATGATAATCTTTGTTGATATCAATTGCCAACAATGGTTTAACATTATTCAATCATGAGATAGAAGAATAGATGATAGACAGATAGCTAAAGATATAAATGTGTAAAAGACCATACCTTACAACAATTTAATTACAAATCTTGGTTTTGCTAGCAGTTGAAAATTTACTTGCACATACTTAAACCTTTTTATTTAAGTAAATTCACTTAAATTTGATAATTTAAAACACTGGCAATGAATACAGTGCCTGTTGAGAACTAACAAGAACTAACTGTGGGCAAGAAAGGCGATAGCTCTTTAAAAAGCTTTCCTCTTGATTTACTAGTCCCTACTGCTTGAAAAATAAGCCACTTTGATAAAAAGAGTATAAAAAGCCTTATGATTTGCAAAGTAATTCATGTCTGAGGTTTAAATTTCACCCCATCTCAAGTTCTGACTGAGAAGCGATCCTATGTATGACTGTGACACAGTTCTTTGAATTTTTATAACTAAAACAAGAAAATGTTTTATCGAATCTAGGCAGAAATATTGATCTTCATTTATAACCACAGCAGTCAACTGCCCGTGGTACCATATAGACAAAGGGACCTGGGAATCAAACAGAAGAAGTGCCAAGCGTGGCACGTGACAAAGTCAAAGCAACCCCGAGAAGTAGCAGGTGATAGCTTTACGATTTCAATATCAACGAAATCTAATTCTCAGATGTCACAGTAAAGCCAGAAAATTCAGATTCCATCAAGAAGAGGATGGGAGCCGGGCATGGTGGCGCACGCTTGTAATCTCAGCATTTGGGAGGCTGAGACCGGAGGATCCGGGTTTGCGGCCAGCCTCAGCTACCTAGTGAGGCACTCTGCAACCTAGTGCGACCCTGTTTCAAAATAAAGAATAAAAAATAGGGCTGGGGGTGTAGCTCTGAGGTAGAATGCCCCTGAGTTCAATCCCCAGTACCGCAAAAAAAAAAAAAAAAAAAAAAGAAGAGGATAGATGGTTTTATTACCATACCACCCACTACTTCAAGATTAAAATAATCTGAGTTCTGAAATGTCCTCATTAGTTAAGTAACATACAATTTCATTCAGTTTCTTTATAACATAGAAAATCACTTTGTCATAAGATCTCTACACAAGGTAAAATTAAAAAAAAACAAACAATAAAACCCTCAAGACTAGGCAAAATAAAAGCACAAAAATAGACAAAATATATTTATCTTTTTACAACAAAATTAAGATATGCCTTTGGAATACTGAGATCGGTGACTAATCCCATAGAGCGCAAACTGGCTTCTTTTTCTAGTAACTGTCATTTACATCTTCCCTGTAGCCTTAGATGCTTATTTAAACAAACAAACAAAAGAAAGTGGTCCAGGCAAAAGGGTTATCAGATAAGAAGTATTCCACTCTTGTACAGGTAAAAACAAACAAAAAGGGATAATAATGATATAATAAAATCCTTAATGGATCAGTCTATAAAATTCTTCTGACGACCACACCTTAATGGCACTTAAGGGCTCAGGCATATGCTCCATCAACAGCACAGGCGGCGATCCCACCGGACGGTGTTCTCCTGCAATGAGACATATCCAGCAATGCTGGGGGCCAATGAAGCATCAGAAAGACTGACATGACCTCGTAGATGTTGACAGTAAAATAGTGGTTTTCAGACCATCTCCGCCTCTAGAATCCACGCCATCTTTAAGGAGTCCAGCTGGTGCTCTGCAGGCTATACGGTGACTGCAGGGTACATCTTCTGTTCACTGCTGGGGTGGGGGAAGGGGGCCTGGATCTGCCTGTAGCCTGGCTGCAGGCCATCCATGAAAGGGGGCACGGGTGTCATGGGCACAGAGTCATGCTGCACCGTGTAGCCCACGTATGGGGGATGCAGGTACTGCCCTTGGTGCGGCACAATCTGGGTGGCCTGCTGGCAGTTTAGCACAGAGAAGTTGGTGGGCATGTTGACGTACACATTGTTCATGGTGCCCTCAGGCAGGCAGCAGTTGGTCTGTGACCTGGTTGGGGGTGCCCGGGCCCCTGAGTTGGCACTGGAGCTGGAGCTGGCAGCTGTGCTGGACTGGCGGGAGGAGGAGCCCCGGGAGGTGCTGGCGCTGGGAATCATGGGGATGGTCTCCATCAGCCGGTTGCCCCCTGGGGCTCTGCTCTGCTGGGGCTCCTGCTTGGGCCGGAGACACCGGCAACAGCAGGCCGCCACCAGGGACCCCAAGATGATAAAGGCGACAAAAACGGAGCCCACGATGAGGAACGGCACGTAGATGGGAACTGGAGAGAGGGACAGAAACACAGCATCATGATTCACTGTGAGAAGGATGCAGTTTTAAAAAAAAAAAGTGACTGGCACATGCCTGTAATCCCAGTACTCGGGAGGCTGAGACAGGGGGATCTCAGGTTCAAGGCCAGCCTCGGCAACCCAGTGAGACCCTGTTTGAAAATAAAAAGGGGTGGAGGTGTTACTCAATGCTAGAGTGCTCCTGGGTCCATTCCCCAGTATCCAAAATAAAATAAAGTCAAGTAAAATAAAATGGCTATAGTCCTAACCTTCCTCCAATAATAGAACTGCCCAAGTTCAAGTCTGCAGAGTAACAATGAGTTTAAATTATTTATGTCTTTCAGATCAAACAAATTGACCTTATAGATGTTGAGAGCAGAAGAGTAGTTTCCAGAGACCTGGGAGAGCAGGGAGGGAGGAGTGGAAGAGGCTGGCCAACGGGTACAAAGTTACAGTTAGATGGGAGGAATTCAAGGGTAAATACATTCAACATAATGCACCAGATATCTCAAAATACCCCAGAGAGAGGACTCTGAAAGTACTCATAAATAAATGATACAAGGTGAAGGTAACTAATATATTTAACCCTAATTGATTACCTTATTTAGACATGAATCAAAGATCATGTTATACCCTTCAAATATGTATAACGACTGTATCAATCAGAAACAAATAAGAAAAACCTTGCACACACTCTTGCTTGCTGAAGCAACGACCTCTGTGTGGGCATCCCGTCCAGCACAGGGCACTGAGTGGTGGACAGGGAAATGGACAGCGTGAAGAGCAGTTACATCGAGAGAAGTCAGGAGAGCAATAACACATTTGTTCCATGAAGGAGTCGCCCACGGAGCACCAAGAAGGCCTGCAGGGAGGACTAGGGTGGCTCTCAGTACAACTGTGGCCAAAGCTGTGCATGAAGAACTATAGGAAAGATCTGCAGAGCGGAACACAAGGGCATTCTATTGAGCAAGCAAGGCTTATTCTGAAGAAATAACATCATAAAATATAAAAATAATAACATTCAATAAAACCAGCAGTCCATTCCATCAGGAGGAAGGTAATAGGGATTGACCCCCGGGGTGTTCTATCCTTGAGCTACACGACCAGCCCATTTTTATTTTTTAATTTGAAATAGGGTCTTGCTAAGTTGCTGAGGCTGGCTTTAAACCTGTGAACCTGTCTCAGCTTCCCAAGTACTAGTATTACAGGCGTACACTACCACTCATTTTTAAATTATTGTCTTGAAAAAATATTTTGGAGAGCCACAGGGATGGCGTGAGGAAGGTTTAGAAAGCAGACACCCAAACTGCTGGGGGAGAGGCAAGTAGGAGAAAGCACTGAGAAAGCCTGCAGAAAGCACTGAGCCACTTCTGTGGAATTCTACCTCATGTTGAAGAGCCTGGATATGTTTTCTGGCATATTTCTACCCCCATCTTCCTGACCTTCTTTTCTTTTTTAATTTTTCTGCAAGTGCTGAAACCCAGGGCCTTCTTCATGTCAGGCAAGCACTCTACCACTGAGCTCCCTCTCCAGCCCTTCCTGACTATTTAATAGGAAAATACAGGAGGATGGGGACTCACTGGGTCTTGCTTTGGCAAAACATAGTGCCAGCACAGGCCTGGATGGGTGGCACTTTAGGAAGGTGCCCACAACTCTGAGGTCGGATCTGCAAGTACGCTCAGAGCAGAAAGTTTTCTAATTATGCTGTATTGACCAGAGTCAGTGTTTTTAGAAGCAAGTACCATATGGTATCACGGGGAAATAATGCCTTCTAAGTAAAAACATGCTTTAGAGGCTGAGGACAGCACCTTGCCCTGGGCTCCACTGCTGAACAGCACCAGTTCTACCACAGAGCATCCCTCCAGCAGGTAGGAACACTGCTACCTGCAGCACAGCTGGCTTCGCAGCAGTACTGTTCTAATTACACCATCACTGCAGGCTAACGGTGGAGGACTGCAGGGTGCCTGACGTTTTCCTACACAAGCTACAAATAGTTTATGGTCTAAATTAAGACACCAGCCCCAAATATGTTATCAAGACACACATATAATAGTAAAACAGGGGGAAAAAATAACCTACCCCCAACACGACAGCAAAAACTAGCTGAAACCAGACTCCATTCACATAATGAGTTTTGGGGAGAAATAACTGTTCTCTTTCCAGGATTTTTAATTGGAAGTGTAAATAACTACTAGGGTACAGAATGCAGGGCTACTATAAGCCCCACCCCCCTGCGGGCCTAATTAGATCTGTTGTCCTTCACTGCAGAGACCATGTGAAAGGAACAGGGATTTTTAAGGAGAAAGGCTTCGAAATGGAATGAGGAAGGCATCCACGTCCAATGCAAGCGTCAGCAGAAGTGTGATGCCTGCCGGTCTGTCCCAAGCCAGCCCGACTTCTCAGAGATCATTAATGAGCCCTGCTCAGCAGCCGCCTTACTGTAGCAGTTCAGGCTTTGGCTCTTTTATATCCAGGCTTTATTCAGAGGCCACACACTGAGCAAGGCTGAGCTTGCATTTTAAGGTGGCATCTCTCCTCAAATTATCCTCAGTTCTCCTCCCTTCAAAATCAAGGCAGTGGAACTATAGGAGTAGCATGCTAAAAAAACAAAAACTTGACTGCCAAGAAAATGGCACTGAAGAGAGCTACCATGCCACACAGAACCCACTTGGAGCTATCCAGACAGCTCCAAATCCCGGGCTCCTGGTGTGAGTAAAAAAATCAATCGATTAACACACCTGCAGAAAAAGGAGGCACCCCCTCTGGGACATGCTTGCCATTTTGCCTCCACCTCACCTCCCCCCCCAAAAAAAACCCTACACACGCACACGCGCACAAGTACACACTGGGCTCTAGGTGCAGGTGGCGGGAACGGGAGGCAGTCTGGGAAACTTCCGGGAAGTGGAGGCAATGTAACCTACCAAATTCTTTCCTGAGTTTGCTTATTTTCCAGATCTAGCTATGGCAGTTTAAAAACGAGTGCAATTTCTAAAAATCAGACACAAAGAGCAAGGTTGGGCACAGTGCCAATTTCACACCTAAATCTGATGTGATAGGGAGACTAGTCCAGGAGCCTGAGAGGCCCCCTCAGGCGGGAAGGGTGGGTGGGGTAGGGAGAGGTGCAGCCGGGCTCCTCCAGCAAGGTTAGAATTCCCGGAGGTCTGGTAAAGCACCTCACCTACTGAAAAGCCCCTAAGGGCTGCCTTCCTTCTGAGAAACCTTCAAGGAAGCGCTGGCCATGTCCTCGGGTGTCCCCAAGATAGGAAGCCCTAACAGAGGAGCCTGGACAGAAGGCATTTGGGAACTGTCCGTAGCCACGCTTAGTTGTGTAATACTCGGGAAAATCCAAGCCTTGCACCCTTTGGCTGACTGGGGAAACTGAGGCACAAAAGAGCTAACTAGCGCCCCACTTCGCACAAATTAATGGGTGGGAAAGAATGCGGCGCCGCCTCCTGGTCCCGGGCCCTTTCCTGAAATCTCAATGGGGCTCGTTCCTTCTCCCTTTGCAGGTCCAAGCCGCCCAGGCGCAGCCACCCGTCCTCCCCGGTCGCGCTGGGTCCTCGCGGCCCTACCTGCCAAGCCGTCGGGGCCGTCTTTGTCGGTCCGGCCAGGCTCGCCCGCGCCCTGCTGGCGGTCGTTGTCGCAGCCGCCCTGGTCCAGGCGCGCCTCTGCGCTGGAGCAGCAGTAGCGCAAGGCGCAGCTGCCGCAGCAGATGGTGGCGTCGCCGCCGTCGAAACGCTCGGGGCACTGGAAGCCGATCCTCCAGACGCCCTGCGCGTCCAGCCAGCCGTGGCAGTACTCGCCGCTGGCCCGCGCCCCCGCCGCCAGCAGAGCGGCCAGCAGCAGCCGCAGGAGCGAGGCGGCGGTCCCGCAGGAGGCGGCGGACCCGCGGCGCCCGCCCCACATGACACCACCCCAGGCGCCGCGACGCGTCTGCACCCGGCGCACAGGTCTCCCCCAAGTCCTGAGATCCCCGGGGCTCCTTGCCGACTATCCCTTCGCACGGGCCACTCCCCTCTGCTGCGATGTCCCGGCCAGGGGCTCCTAAGTCATGGCTTCGCTCAGCCGCAGGCCAGGTCCCCGTTAGGGTTCGTCTTCCCAGCGGCACTCGCTGATGCAACTTTCGGGGTGCAGAGTCAGAGGGACTGTCGTCCTGTAATCCCTGGGGGTTTCACCTGCGACCGGACCCTCTCTGTGCATTCCCCAAGGGGACGCTCGCTGGAGCCAATTGCTGCTGGGCACACCGCTGCGGACAGGTCGCCGCCCGCCGGAGGGCTCAAGCCTTTGGGTCCGAAGGGCGAGTGGGGCGCGTTTCCCCTCCTTTATTCGCCTCTCGGGCGGCCAGAGATGGCGGCGAGGGCAAGGAGCGCGTGCAGGGTCCTGGGCAGCAAGTGCAGCGGCCGGCCGAGCTCAGCTCCCAACTTGGTCCGCATGGCTCCGTTGCGCCGCCCCCGCAGCCCTCCGGGGTGCAGCTCCCACACTCCGCTCGGGGCCCCCGGGCAGCCCTCTAGGGCACGCCGCCCCTGGAGCGTGCAGGACGCGGGCGAGAGTTGGGAGCGGCTCCCGCAGCAGCCCCGCGAGCCTGCCCAGCTGGCGGCGGCCACAGCTACCGCTGGGCGCCGGTCCAGGCGGGCGGCTGGCCCCGGATCCCCGGCGGCAGCACGATCCCCGGAGGACCCGGCAGCCTGGGTCCGGCGCTCCCTCTCCGTCTGGCTAGTGCGCCCTTGGATCGGAGCCTCCAGGGAAGTTTCGGCCCTCGGGGCTACGGGAAAAGCGGAGCGCCGAAGTCGCTGCGCCCTCCACGTGCCTCCCGCCAGGTCAGCTCCGACTGGACTGCCGCGGCGCCCCGGCTGCGCTGCGCGCTTAAGAGGGGCCGAGGCTCCCCGGTGCGCATGCGTGCTGCGCGGGCTTCCCTCCGCTCCAGGACGCTTCAGACGCCTGGCAGTCCTGCACCGCTGGACATCTAAGGTGTGGCCCAGAGCCCGCAGCGACCTGCCGGGATAGGCGCAGGAGGAAGTATAATTTCAGTTGGTCCAGGTCTGGCTAGCCCAATAACAGCGACGCTGATAAAGGGAGCCAACTAAACGTGCCTAGTGAAGATCGCTGCATTAGACATTCGTTTTGATTCCCCAAACTTCCAAACGACTGTAATTACTTTCCGTTTTACAGATGATGAAGTAGCCATTCGATGAATCGCCAGCCGCTGACGTCCAGGCAAGGGGTCCCAGGCCTGGCGAAGGGAGTTCCCAGAGGTTCCCACTCGCTTGCCCCGCTGGGCGGCGTCGGTGGACTCGGGCTTCCCCCACAAGGCGGAAGAGAGTTCTGCAGAAACGTCCCAGATTTGGCCGCTGTTCGAATGATTTGTGTCACGTCACTTGTTTTCTGTCTTTGGATGTGGCGGCCATCTGATGCCAGCGCAAAGGTGCCTCGATCCAACATTTGGCCTCCGTGGTTCAAACAGCTGCAGCTGGGAGAAAACGAGGTTCAGACACACCAGAAATTCGGCTTTGATGAAAGGGAAATTAATAGCTTCTGTCTTGCAGAAGCTGAAGAACAGGTGCGGATACTATTAAAGCAGCAGTGATTATTTTTAAAGGAACTAGTGCCCCTTCCCACGTGGTCACAGAGTCAGTGGATCTGAATTCCAGACCCAGCCTTACCAGTAAAGAATCATGGTGTTTTGAGGGTCTCAGTTTCTTCATCTATAACATGGAACAAAGGACACGATGAGCGCTAAGGTTCCTTCCAAGTCCACAACCACGGGACAGGAAGCAATTTTATTCACAGCAAAGACTCCAGTTCAAATAATCATTGGGTAGTTGAGGGAAAACCTCAAACATTATAATTATTCTTTCAATCACCCCAACAAAGTCAAATCAAAGGAAAAGGCCTACCTTGCCTCCTCCCTCCCAACACACGCCTTCTTATTCTAAGTCTCTTTCCAAGGATTGCACTTCATTTCTGTACAGGTGATTTCTTTTTTTAAAATTTTTAACTACATAAATTATGTTGTTGCTGGGGTGGGGGTTGTTTGTTGTTTTTGTGCTCTGCCACTGAGCTGCAGCTCCAGCCCTTTTTATTTTGAAACAGGATCACGATAAGTTGCTGAGTCTGGCCTCCAACCTGTGATTCTCCTGTTTGTTTGTTTTTTTTTTTTTTTTTTGTGGTACTGGGGATTGAACTTCGAGATACACCCCCAGTCCTATTTTTTATTCTTGAGGTTGAAACAGGGTCTTACTAAGTTTTGGAGAGCCTCACTAAATAGCTGAGACTGGCTGTGAACCAGGGGGATCCTCTGGTCTCAACCTCTCAAGTACTGGGATTACAAGGGTGTGCCACCACTCCTGGCTTAATTTATGTATTTTAAATGTACCATTCATTTGAGTTGCTTGTGCCTTTGGGGTCTTGTTGAGAAAGTTTTTACCTTTGCTTATGTGTTCAAGTGTTGGGCCTATGCCCTCTTCAAGTAGCTGCAAGGTCTCTGGCCTGACTTCCAGGTCTCTGATCCACCTGGAATTGACTCTTGTGCAGGGTGAGAAAGTGGAGTTTATTTCCATTTTCCTGCATATGGTTAACCAGTTTTACCAACACCATTTGTTGAAGAGGCTTTTTTCCAGTGTATATTTTTGGCTTCTTTGTCAAAAATCAATTGACTAAGTGTGTGGATTTGTTTCTGAATCTTTTATTCTGCTCTATTGGTCTATGTGTCTGTTTTTGTGCCAATACCATGCTGTTTTTATTACTGTGGCTTTGTAGTATAGTTTGAAGTCAGGTACAAAAAGTAAAAAAAATCATATGTTCTCCCTAATATGTAGAAGCTAGGGAGAAAGTGGGACATAAAAGGGACTCTAGACGAAGAAGGAGAAACCTTAGATGAGCAAAGAAGGTGACTTAACTGAAGGTGATGGGTGGGAAGGGAAACACCCATGATATACTTTCACAAACATATCAAAGTCAATCACTAAACTGAACTTGAGAAGGAGGGAGGGCGAGGGAGTGGGGCAGGAATTGGGGAAGGGTTAAGTGAGAAATGTATGCATGTATGCCTCTACCAGCTTGTACCTAATAAAGATGTATAATTATAATGCACCAATAAAAAATGTTTTCTTATAAAAAAAAATGTACCATTCACTGACTTTTCTTAAGCAAATAAATTAACAAACTTTCAGTTTTGATGCAGTATTCATGGTAAATACTGACTGTGTATTCTGCTCTGTATTAGGTACTGGGAATCCACCAAGTAGATAGGCATCATGGCTGTTTCCTTCAAACAGAGCCTAAAGCCTAAAGTCTAGAGTAAAACACAGAAATTAGAAAGACAAAGTCTTGAAGGAGCAAGGATAATATAAGTGTGATCAAAGCTATGATCGGTGATATGCAGGGCTAATTTAAGCACCTCAATTGGGGTCAGTGTTTAGGAGAGGCCAGAAAAACCATCAGAGGACTTGAGCCCAGGAGAGACTCAGATTTGATGCATTTTCTTAGAAGATACTATTAGCTAACACTTATTGAGGGTTTACTATGTTCCAGGAATTGTGCCAAGTTTCCCATGTAGAGTTTCATTTAAACCTCAGTAACCTGTAAAGACATAATTGCTATCCTCGTGGCACTGGTGAGAATGACTTTCCCAATCCATATGGAGAGTCTGTCAGTTTACCTGGACTGCATCTACTTCCCTTCTCCTTCCCCGCCCCTTCCTTCTTCTTTTTCTTCTTCCTGGCACTGGAGATTGAATCCAAGGGTATTTTACCACTGACCTACACCCCCAGCCTTTTGTTTTTATTATTTTTTGAGACAGTCTCACTAAGTTACTGCATACCACCTTCCAGTGCACAACCCTCCTGTCTCAGCTTCCCAAATACTGGGATTATAAGCGTGCACCACTATTCCCAGCTAATTGCACCTACTTCTACCTGACCCAGAGCCTGCCCAACACAATGTTAGTCACCATGGTGTCCACTGCAGGAAGCCCAGCACTACCTGAAGCTGAGTACCAATCAGTACATGATTAGGTACATTTTTCCTATGGCAGCTCAAGTTGATTTATGTGGTATTTTTAGGGTTGACACTTTATGTATGCATGTATGTATTTTTAATTTATTTATTTTTTAGGACTGGGGATTGAATTCAGGGGTGTTCTGCCCCCACGCTACACCCTCAACCATCCCGAGCAATGGACCACAAGATCCTAAGACCAATAAGTCACATCACACATGATTTGTGTCTTTCCACAATGTCACAAGATCGATTCAACACTTGAAGGTTATAACACACAGGAAATTCTCTAAGTCAAGTTAAGGTAGTTTCAGATGCTGAGCAGCTACTTTGCCAAAGCCAGTTAGCTATGAATGAATATCAAATGATATACTTCACACTAACAATTCTAACAAGTATAATAGTAACTAACATATCTGACAATTTATGTTGACTAAGTATACTAGACAAAATACAAGTCCTATCATATGAGCACTTCAAATAATTAGCAAATAACAGGCTACAAACAAGCAGGGAGTGGGAATAATGAACCAAGTCCAGGAATGGAAGAGGAGATTCTGAAGTTTGTCTGATGCCTTGAAGACTGAAGAGTCGTGTTGATTCTTGGTCAGCAAAGAGCAGGACCAGAGCCAAGTTGCTGGATCGATGTCATATGCACTGCAGACTCATACCATTAAGTGCCTTGTGTGTGGAAAAGTCTGTTCTTTTATAAGATTTCTGTAGGTGCTGTCAAGTGTCTTTGGCAGGCTTATGGAACCTTACCAGATACTTGTCAGTGACTACAAACGTATTGAAGACATAAGTCTATCAGACACAGAAAGAAATGATCCGAGGGTCTGTTATCAACAGCAGCATGGGTGTATTGGTCTGAGCCACATGCTGGCATGTCCAAACAAGTTGCTTATGAGGTCCTGAACCTGTTTTATGTCCATGCTCTATACACCCTACCCTATTCATTTTTTACTTTGAAACAGGGTCTCCCTAAGTTACCACACACTGACCTCAAACCTACAATCCTCCTGTTTTAGCCTCCCACATACTGGGATTACAGGTGTGTGCCACTGTGCATGGTGTCAGAGTTTATTATGAAGAAAGAAATGATTGAATGTTTTATATTAGAATTGATTAGGTGACCTGGTACTGCTACCATTTAAATACAATATTTTCCTCAAATACTCTACAATTTAGTCTATAGTTAATGAACTTGGAATTCTGAAACTTTGAGCAAAGTCCCCAACCCTGATGACTCTGTCTCTTCCTCTGACTCATTTTTTTTCCTTTGTATATCTAGTATGTTGTATTGAAACTTTATAAGTTGTCAGTTACTTACAAACTTCTCTATGGGATATGGTACTAGAAGATACTAAGATGGCCTTATTCCTTCCAGAGTAAATAAAAAGGAATTCCCTCATTATCCTTAACAGATAGCCACAACTATTTTACTAGTCTCTTCTGAGAAACTATAACTTGTCATCATAACATATAAGAAGTAACAACAATAATTTATTTTAATCAAAACTAAATGTCAGGTAGTCTGCCACAATATATTTAAATATGTATGAAAGTGTGTCCTTTGTCTTTTAAAAAGTTGAATCCTATGTATATTAAAAGTATATTTTCAGGTTATTTGGCCTTTTAGTTGATGCCTATAGACACACACACACACACACACACACACACACACACACACACACAAAATAAAATACAACTTATAACAATCCTCTGACATCTTTGCTAGTACAAGTCAAAAACCATATATCTAAAGATATGTAGTTGTACCTTGCTAAGTGGAGTCAATACACATTGTAAGAAGGTAATCGTATTTCATTTGGCTGGCAGTTCTAAAAGCTGTAAACTCTACTTTGTTTTTCTGCAAGTTTCAGCAAGACCAGAAGGTCAACAGTCTCTTTCACTAGATTCATTCATATTTTTCCCTTCTTTTTCATTAATAGGAGCAGTATTGAAAATTCACAGTTGGTTTACCAAAAGTTCTTTTAAGTTGAAGTATTACCAAAGGAAACTTTGAACCCAAATAAAAATGTTAATTTACATTTCTTTTCACTTTGTCTCATAATTACTTTAACCTCATCTGAAAAACCAAAATTTTGATCATTAATTTTTTGGAGGAAAAAAGATCATTCTTCTTGCTTTGAAATGTTTCATCATCTTTCAATTCTGTTTATTTTTCTTGTAATTAATACATTGACTTTCAGAAAAAATAGCTTCCATACTTAAAATTTTTTCTCATCTACCATTAACTTTAAACATTTGACATAATTCTCTCCTTTCTTCCCCATTCCTACATCTTACCCCCATTGTTTTACTGAACCCCATTTTTGATGTTCACTATAGTCATGTTTTCTTTTTGGAAATATGGAGTTAAAAGCCATCCAGAAGTTTTGATCATATTTTAATATAAAAGGGGGACATAAGCAAAAAAAAAAAAAGGACTGCAGAAAATTTTTGGAAATCATATTTATAATGAGTCTAGTTCCCAAAATATATAAGAACTCTCCCAACTCAAGAACAAAAAGACAATCCAATTTACAAATGTCCTGAATGGACATTTCTCCAAAGCACTGACAATCACTTGACAAGATGTTCATTGCTCATTACTAGTCTTTAAGTCAAAACCACAAATCAAAACCACAAGAGACCACTCTACTCCTGCTGAGGTGGCAGCAATAAGTGGGAAGGGTATTGATGAGGAAGTGGAGGAACTGGTATCCTCAAACATTGCTCGTGGGGATATCAAATTGTTCAGCTGCTGTGCAAAAGAGTTTGATAGTTCCTCTAAAAGCTAGACATTGAATTTTCTATGACCCTGCAACTCCAGTTCTTGGTATAGAGAACCCAAAAGAACTGAAAACATGTCCATACAAACTCCTACACAAACTTTCACAGTGGCCCTACTCACAATAGCTAGAGGGTGTAGATAACTAAAATGACTGTCAACTGATGAAAGGATAGACAGAATGTCTTGTGTCCATACAATTGGAATATTGTTTGTCCACAGGAAGGAACGAAAGTATGAATGCATGCTACAATACTGATGAATCTTTACAACATGGTGCTAAATGAAAGAAGGCAGACCCCAAAGGCCACATCCTGTATGATTCCACTTATATGAAAGTCCAGAGTAGGTAAATTCATAAAGACAAGAGGTCTGTCAGTGGTTCCCAGGTGCTGCTAGGAAGTGACTGCCTCCTGCTATGGGTTTTCTTTGGGGCTAAAAATTTCTGGAACTAGATAGTGGTGATGGTTCACACATTGGTACTATACTAAGTGTCACTGATGGAACATTTTATGTTATGTATATTTTACTATTCTGAGGATAAGAGAAGGGGAACATACTCAGTTTCTTCTATACTGTCGCAACAGAAAATACTTTTGTGACCTTTGATGTGTGGGAGGTGTTCCCCTACACCAAGTCATTCTGCAGCAGATAGCAGCTGGGTGTCCTCTGATTCAATTCAATTCTATTCTTATGTTTTCTACCTAGACTTAGCATCAGATCCCAGAGATAGAGGGCTCAGATCCCTCCCACATCTCTATGAGAATTTGGTTAATAAGTTAGGCACAGTAAGAGATTGACAATACCAATAATTAAACAGAACAATTATGACAATATACTGTAATAATATTACTGACATCACTCCTCTTGTATGCTGGGGTCAATATTAAATAAAATTACTTCAACATGATCATTGCAGTACCTGGAAAATTGATCTGATTACCAAGATGGCTGCTAAGTGACTAATGGCTAGGTGGAGTGTACTGTGTGGATTCCCGTCCTAGGCTGGATAGAGAGGGGCAGTAGGAGATTTCATCTTGTTACTTAGAACAGAATGTCATTTAAAACCTATGGATTGTTTACTTATGGAATTTCCCATTGAATACCACCAGCTGACCTTGGGTAACTTAAATGAGGAGAATCGGGGACCACTGTAGAATCTTCCATGGCCATGCCCTTACAGACCTATATTTTGAAGCTTAAAAGTATGATAAAAGAAAAATTCCAAGATTTCCTAAACTTAATTACAAAGGACTGGAGGATGAAAGAAAGAAAGATGGTAGAAATTAACCAGCTATAGGCAGAAAAGAACAAATGGTGTTTCACAGACTTGAATGTATGTCAGAACCTTAGTTCAAATCCCATCATGGTCCCCAAGTGGCCACCACATCCTGCTTACAACCCCAACCAATCCAAAGCAACAAGTACTCCTCATGGGCCCGCCCTCCTCATCCATCCCAAAGCTGTCCCTGCTTCTTACCCACCTCCTCTTACCTACAAGCAATGTGGTTCCTTCCTTTACAAATGATAATTTCTCCAAATTATCATTCCTTTTTGTTTTTTTGGTACTGGGGGTTGAACCCAGGGACATTCTACCTCCAAGCCACACCTTCAGACCTATTTTTATTTATCTATTATATTATTATTATTATTATTATTATTATTATTATTATTATTATTATTTTGTGATATTGGAAAATAAACCCAGTGGGGTTCTGCCTCTGAGCTCCACCCTCAGCCCTATTTTATTTTTTATTTTTGAAGTATGGTCTCACTAAGTTGCTGAGACCTTGAACCCACAATCCTCCTGTCTCAGCCTCCCCAGTACTAGGATTACAGGCATGTGTCATGGTGCCCAGCTTCAAAGTCACATTCATAAAATGGTCTTAGCTCTGCTCCAGTAGACATTTTTCTAACTGCCACCAATCCCTGGTGCTGAGGGAATGCTGGACCTCATCCCCCGGGGACAAGACACCCACTGGCTTGCTGGTCACCAGGAAGCTGGGTTTGAGAAACAGGTGGGACCTTCAACAGGACTCCCTAGACCAAGAGAGTTTCTTGGTGTAGTGGGGCTGGCCCCACAGAGCACGGGGTGGAGAAAGGTCTAATAGCATTATGTAGTATGAAACTATTTTGTTTTACATACAGTCTTAGAAACTAGACTGCTTGAAGATAATTTTAGTTTTTATTGAAACAATTCAGAAGGTACTTTTGGATCATGGATTCCTTGGGATATTTTATTATTAAGAACATTGTTATTTCTATTCTCGGGTCACAGAAAAAAAAAAAAAGTCCCCTTTATCCTGAGTGTTTAGATTTGATAGAAATAAGAATTTCTTTTATCAAAGCTGCCTCACCAGTCTTCCGGTAAAAACATAAAAAAAGAGAAAAGATCCATTGTGCTGCTTACGTTAGCAGGAAAGGAGATGAGAGACTCCACAGCACAGTTTCACTGTGGTAGTAATTATCCCCGTCCAAACACATTAACGTTTCCAAACCAAACGGCCTCCCCTTCCCTTCCTGCTTTACGGTCTCAACCTCATTTTTGTACCTTTTGGATTAATAAAAGATTTTCTTTGGCTTTTGCAAGAAGTCAATCTCTCAGGAAACAATTGCATTAGTTTTATGTTTGTTTAAAGCGTCATTGGTCAGTAACACACATCTGTGTTTCCTCACAATGTCTCCACTGCAGGGATAAAGGAGAAGGTTCTACATTGTGTAGTATTCAAATGAGCAGGACAACACTTAACGAATTCCATACACTGAAAATGCTAGGGGTCCCAATAACACCTTAAGACTTGTTAAGTATTCAGGACCATTTCCCAGCTTTATAGAGTCCAGGATGCTTCTTGCTTCATATTGTGAGTTCTTACATAACAGTTATCTGGAGAGTTTCCAACTAACTAGCTTTCGTTACCTAATTAGAAGCAAAAGTTTTCCTTTTAATGTTTTTATGTTAGAAAATATACTTGAATAGATTGAAGCTCAATCAGTTAATAACTACTATTTATTAAGCATCTGGCCAGTTCTGGGCATTGTGCTAAATTCTTCAACATCATTATAGTGTCTCTTCTAATAAGTATGCTTATTAAGTAGGCTAAAAGAGGTTAAATTCATCCACTTTTCCAAAATTTCCTAATAAGTTAAAAAGAAATTTCCAACCTATGCAGAATGTCATCCAAGTAGTTTTCACACAAGGATTGCTAGTGTTCCGTTCCCAGTTTCTATTTTCAATTAACTGTTCTCCAGTGTTACACAAATGAGACAGTCTGTCTTATCAGGAAACATAAACAAATCATGAGCATTCTTAATTTCTAGAACCAATTTCCTTTTCTGTGTGTAGCAGTTTGATTTTTATAAGGTACACATATTTTTAGTTATTTTATTCCTGGAAGTGGGTCAATTTATTTTGGAAACATGAGGTCCCAAAGAAAATATTGGAAAAATGGAAATCAGAAAAGTATTGAAAGGTTTAAAATGATTATCATTGTGCATAAAGAAAATAAAGTTGGCAGGGGTGGGGGCTGTTTCAAAAGTATCTTTAACAATGTGAAGAAATGGACTGGGAGTGTAGTTTGGTGGTAAGCACTTGCCTAGCATGCATGGAAACCCTGGGTCCCACCTCTGGCACTGAAAAAACAAAAACAAAAGCAAAAGCTTGCTAAAGAAAAAAAAAACAAAAAACAAAAAAACCCATACCTTTGAAGGATGGGAGGGGTGTTAAGATATATAACTATGCTAGTTAACAGAACCATAACTAGTTAAAACACGAGTATATTGTGTAGTATTCCTTGAATCATACTACACAATATAAAATCTTCAGGTTTGTAATAAAGAAAGCAGAAAATGTGGCTCTTATTTATTCTTTTAAGATTAAGCAAACTTGCTGGCTTCCTCAAACAAGATGTGTGTGTGTGTGTGTGTGTGTGTGTGTGTGTGTGTGTGTGTGTGTGAGAGAGAGAGAGAGAGAGAGAGAGAGAGAGAGAGAGAGAGAGAGAATTGAACCCAGAGGCATCTGAGCTACACCACCAGTTCTATTTTATTTTTTATTTTGAAACAGTCTCCTAAAGTTGCTGGGGTCTCACTTAAGTTGCTAAAGCTGACCTCAAACCTGTGATCCTCCTGTCTCAGCCTCCCATGTACTGAGATTACAGGCATGCACCATCACACCCAGCTACAAAATATTTTAAAACAAGACAAAATTGTGATCTGTTAAATATATCTGGTAGCTGATTTCGGTAGTATTTTAACAAAAATTTTGGAAGAGCATACATCTTTAGTACTTTATTTTTTCTTGCAGCGCTGGTATTGAACCCAGAGCCACAGGCATACGAGGTGAGCACTATTCCACAGAGCTACACTCCAGTCCTGTGTCTTTGCATTTTTTGAAAGTGGGAAAGGGGAGAATGAAAGCATAACTTGCTGCTAAGGGCTGCAGAAAACCTGCTGATCTTGCAGTATCCTGGTCCATCTGTAGATGTCATCTAATTCCAACTCCTGCACACTCAAAAGCTGTCTAGAGTCAGTTTCAGACGTAGGCAATTTACATTTATAGATTGAGTCAGGCAAATTGGACAGTTTAAGTGAGCACTGAATGAATGGGAACATAAATATGTTGAGGCCAATAAATGGTCATATTTATGGAGTGTAGTAAAACCTCTATCTCTCTACTTGGAGGACTCTTGCCAACTGAACTGAATGCAGTGGCCATGATATTGAGTGCTGAAACCACAGGAAAGGTGAATTTGAAATCAAACATCCAACTCCTGCAGTGCTATTTCAGATGTACTTGAATATTCAATATTCCCATGACAGAGAATAGCTAACTGATACTAAGACACAAAACAAACAAAACACATCACCAAACAAACAAGCAAAACTATCCCAGAAAACAAACCACTTCCTTCTGAACCCATTCATAAAGTCTCCAGAATATGTATGGGGCTGCCAGGTTCACTCTAACTTTGGAGAAAATACTATCCACATAACTTGATAGGAGGAAAAGAATTAACAGACTCCAAAGCCCATGCATAGCAGTCACTGTTTTATTCCTTATGCTGAGTCCTACGTGGTTGTCTTGGGAGTGAAGTCGAAGATGTAGGCTCCATTTGATTTAAGGTCGAGGTGTGAACCAGGCTCAGGGGCTTGCGCCTGGAATCCCCACTAGTCTTGAGGCTGGGCAGGAGCACCGCTGGAGCCTAGGAGTTCAAGGCCAGCCTGGGTGACACAGCAAGACTCTTTCTCTAACAGAGGAAAGGTGAAGTTCGAGTGTGGGAGTAGATTTAGAGTCCCTGCTCCTGGAGGCAGGACCTCGGGCACAGGCTGGCATCTTTGCGGCTGAGCCGAGCAGGAACAAGCTCTCTGAATCCAGGGGATTCTTTCTCAGCAACCAACTCCCATCCCCCCCCCCCCTCGCCTTCTCACATGAGGCAGGAAATGAGCGCCACCTTCAAATCTCTTGACAGAGTTTGCCATGGCTTCCAATCATTTAAAAATCTAAAGTTCCCAGAATAAAGGTAACTCGAGAGTCACATGCTTTGTGCACAGCAAACCTTCGCACTTTCTTAATACCAATTGTGTTTAATTTCACAATTGGCTAGAGATCTCAGCAAACTTTAACTTTCACTGTAGTTTCCCCTAAGAAGGAGGTTAAGGGCTCCGAGGGCACTAGTTTGATCAAATGATAAAATCATACCATGTCTGATGATTGACAAAAACAAACCAGGAAATCTGTTTTTCTCTTTTCTTTTTTGGCTTTTTTTTTTTTTTTTTTTTTTTTTTTTTTTTTTTTTTTTTTTTTTTTTTTTTTTTTTTTTTTTTTTTTTTTTTTTTTTTTTTTTTTTTTTTTTTTTTTTTTTTTTTTTTTTTTGCAGTACTAGGGATTGAACCCAGGGGCATTCTATCTTCGAGTTCGAGTTACACCCCTAGCCCTATTTTACTGTTTATTTTGAAACAGGGTCTCACTAAGTTTCGGAAGGCCTTACTAAATAGCTGAGGCTGGAGGTCAACGAGGGTCCTCCCGTCTCAGCCTCCTTAGTACTGGGATTACAAGTGTGCACCACTACGTCTGGCTTCTTTTTTGGCATTTCTGAGAGTTGAACCCAGGACCTTGCACATGCTAGGCAAGGATTCAACTACTAATCTGCATCCTCAGCCCCCTTACTATTATTATTATTATTTATTTTTACTTGCAAATAAAATCATCTTAGGGGGAAAATTGCAAAAGTAAGTAGAGTACAAAAAACTCCTGTATACCCTTTCAGTGGATCCACCAATTGTTAACATTTGAGGCGATCTGTTTTACGTCCACATAGTGAATCATGAAAATGGATTTGTCCTGCTCCTTCTGATTGGGGACTATTCGTCATATAGACATGTAGACAAAAGCACCAACAGACTAGCTGCATATGTTTGAGAGACTAAAATTAAACCCATTCTCTTGTGCCAGTCATTGATTTATGCTTTTTTCCCCGTTTTCAACAAATTGTTAAATCTAAATCATATGCTTGTTAAAACATTACTTGGGTAGCCCACTCTGAACAGCTTGGCTAACTTTACACATATTACGAGGTTGAACTTTGGGCTCTAAGTGCTAAATTGAAGAATAAAATTCCAGGCCTTTCAGTACAGAGAAAATATATGAAAGTCATAAACATCCCCAGAGTCTCTAGTTCTCTAGTTTTGGCTCTTGCGCTCCCTCTTCTGGCTAAAAGTTGTACATGAGCCAGTTAAAAATAGACACATCAATCTTAGGGTCGGTTTTGTATTATGGAACCTCCCTCCCTGGCACTGGTGTACTTTTCAGAGGCAGGAATTATCATCCCTAATTTATAATTACACACACACACACACACACACACACACACACCTGAGTCTCACCAGAGTTTGGTGCTTTCTGAAGCCCAACTCCAGGTCTACCTTACTCCAGAACTGTGTGGTTGTTTTTTTTTGTTTTTGTTTTTGTTTTTACAGTGCTGGCATTGACCCCAGGGACTTGCACATGCTAGACAAGTGCTCTACCACTGAGCTACACCCTCAGTTCTCAGAAACATGTTCTTAACCACTAATCTGTGTCCTCTCTTTAACACCATCTCGGGAGGAACTCCAGCAAGAATGGAGAAGTCAGCACGTGGCACTGTGGGAAATTCCTTCCAGGTAGGAAATGAAGACAGCTGCTTCTATTTGAAAACTGATTGTCTATATATTAAAAATAATTTGCTTTTCGGAGAAAAGAGTATGGATAGCAGCAACCATCATAATCTGATCACATACTGGCACACAAATGTTCAATAAGAGCACTGAGTTAGTGTAGCACTTCTCAATGATGTTATGCATCCTAAGGAAAGGAAATCTTTCCAAAGTCCAATTTTATGTTACAGTTCTTTCTGTTATTTCACTGAACAGTAACTCTAAAATTTGGAGAGAATAATAATTTGACCTATGGGTTTTTATCTGTGACCCTCTGGGATTTATCTAAACTGACACTTGCAGAAAAAGCATTGGGAACTGATGCAGTGTCTGTAAGAGAGACAAAGAGGAGGGGTGGGGCTTGTGGTTCAGTGTAGAGCGCTTGCCTAGAATGAGTGAGGGCTTGGGGTCCATCCGCAAAATATTTAAGTGAAAGAAAGCAATTGATTGGTGGTTGGAGCACAGTGGTTAATTAGGGAGTTTCAGTAGCAGCAGCAATGAGAAACCTGCTAGAAGGGGAGACTCTGAGGTCCAACTCCAGATCATTGCATCAGGGCTCTGTAGTCAGGGCTTAGCAAATGTTTGTGAGGAAGGGTGTTGGGGATTGAACCCAAGGCCTCGTGCATACTAAGCCCATGCTCCACACCCTCTAACACTGAACACACTATGGGATTCTGATGCCCAGGGAAGCTCAGGAGCCCATAAGCAAGAGAAAGGTGCCATTCAAAAGGAGGAGTTTCCTTCTTTATTCACTTCAAGTTCAGGTCTTGGTTTACGACCAGAATCTTGTCTTCCTAGATCTCTGCTTCCAGAGGTTTCTGGAGAAGTTGGGTTTTCTTGTTCCCTGGCTCGGATTGATAAAAATGAAAATAGGAAGCAATTATACACTGTACAACCACTATGAAGATCATATTGGGGTTCCTCAGAAGACTAGGAATGGATTCATCACATGACCCAGCTGTACCACTCCTCGGCATCTTTCCAAAGGAATTGAAGTTAGAATACTATAGTGATATTTGCATATACATGTTTATAGCAGCACAATTCACAAGAGCCGAGTTATGGAACCAACCTAAGTGCCTGTCAATAGATAATGAAAATGTGGAATTTTACTCAGCCATAAAGAAGAACAAAATTATTTCGTTTGCTAGAAAATGGACGGAACTAGAGAATATTCTACTAAGTAAGGTCAGCCAGTGTCAGAAAGTCAAGGGTGGTATCTTTTCTCTCATATGTGGAAGGTAGAGAGAAAATAGGAAACCAATGGGACTTTAGCTGAACAAGGAGAGAGACCAGTAAAATAGTGGAAGGCGGTTGAGGAAGGGAGGTGGGGAGGGAAGAAAATGAGGATCGAGTAAGGAAACAGTTTAAATTAGGTCACATCTGTACAAGAAGTTTTCCCTACCAATCTCACTAACATGTGTGGGAAGGGAGGAAGGGGGAGTGGTTGGGGAAGGGGGTGGGTATATGGTGGGAAATACGCCAAGTGCTGTGTGCATGTATGTTTGTACCACTTTGAATTGCTCTGTGATGTATAATTATATCTCACCAATAAAATCACAAAAGAAAAAAATTAAAGATTTTTTAAAAAGAAAATAGGAGCCAGGCATAGTGGTGCATGCTTATAATACCAGTACTTGGGAGGCTGAGACAGGAGGATCTCAGGTTTTAAGCCAGCCTCAACAACTTAGTGAGACCTCGTTTCCAAATAATCAAATAAAAAACACTGAGGATGTAGCTCAGAGGTAGAATGCCCCCTGGGTTCCATTCCCAGTACCCCCCTCCCCACACACACACATAAGAAAAAGAAGAAAGAAAATAGGAAGGGAAAGGAAGCTAAGAGTGGGTAAGGGGTCTAACCACTGAGCTTGCCTGCTTGGAGCCACCTTGCCCTCCTCCTGGTCTTGGTGGCAGGACAGCAGCCGCCTTCAGAGCTCTGGCTGCCTTGACAAGGTCAAAGCACCTTGTACATATGTCATGTGCAAAATATTTCTGAGTAAAGCACTCTGCCTCCAGCTGTGAAATTGATTAGTGGCCTTGGAATCCCTGAAGAGTGTCTACCAGCAGCTGGAGTTGCTATTTTAAAATGAGACAAGAAAAGAGTGTGTGAGAGAAGCAGCGGAATTATCATGTATTCTGGATGGGGGAAAAAGAGCTTAAAACAATACTCTTTTCCTCAAACTTGGGGAACGGCATACACAGGGGTAAGAGGTATGCCAGGAAGTATGATATAATTTTACTTCCTATATTAGAATTTTTTTGTTTGAATAGCCTGAACCTTAGTCTATTCATTATAACTAAGCGTCTTCTGAAATCAATACCAAGAAATGTAGCTTTTAGGCATTGAAGAGATTGTGGCGTTAGAAGATGAAATCAGCCCCTGGAGCCTCTCAGCAAGGCCTTGCTGGTTGTGGTCTGGGTGAACTTGTGTTCAGGAATGTTCCACGAAACGGAAGATGGAGATCGGAAGTGCTTTACAGAGTAGATGGGATGGATTCTAGCAAATATTCTAGCAAATAACCCAGTTCTGGGTTATTTCTCTCCAAATTCATTGCTCTCCATAAGAATGAGTTTGTTTATTTTGCTTTGTCTTTATTGTTGTTTTGATATTGGGGATTGAACCCAGGGGCATTCTATCTCTAAGCTAGACACCTGGTCCCTTTTTAATTTTTATTTTGAAACAGGGCCTCACTAAGTTGATGAGGGTCGCACTAAGTTGCTGAGGTAAGCCTCGAACCAGGTCCAGCTGAAACCTGCCAATCATCCATGGCCTGAGGACCCTGAGCCCAGAGCACCATTCACCCTGACCTGTTCCATTAAAGCAGCTCTAGCTGTATTTATCTGGCAAACATAAATGGAGCACCTCCTATGGGGTAGACATTGTGCTAAACACTGGAGATATAATTGTGAAAGATACTTCGTCTACAGGAAGAAGGCAAATGTGATAAAAGGAAATTTAAATTAGATACGTAGGGATGAAAACTATGATCCCATTCTCAGGATCAAGGCCAACGCTCCTGGAACAAGATACATTAATTAGCAAGAAAAACACATAGCAAATATATTTAATCAAAGCTTTACATGGCACAGGAGCCTTCAGAAAAGAAGATCTGAGGTCCAGGGAAAACTGTCTCCTTCTATACTTAGGTTAGATGAAGGATGGATGGGCATGTGGAAATGTGATTTGACAGAAGGGTTTGAGTGGATGGTAACTGGCTGAACAGGGAAGCGCACTGTTAGGGTTTGGGCCTGGGGCACCCCCAGTACAGCAGTGATCAGAGGTGAGACGACCTAACCTCGCCTGAGGCTCTGACAGCAGCGGTCGCTAGTCCATGTGATGGGTTAATGTGAATGGGCAACTTGGTGGTAACTGGGCAGGTAGGTCCTGGCTGAAGGAAGTAGGTTACTGGGGACATGACCGTGGGGACTCTCCCTGTCCCTGGCCCCTTCCTTTCTTTCTCTCTCCCTCTCTCTGCCTCCCAGTTGCCATGAGCTGAGCAGCTTCCTCCGTCCTGCCCTTCTGCCAAGATTCTTCTGCCTTGGGGCTGCCAACTGTAGGCTGAACCTCTGAAACCATGAGCACAAATAAAACTTTCCTCATCTAAGTTGTTCTTGTCAGGTATCTTGCTCTCAGCAACAAAAAGCAAGATTTTTCTTGGCCTCTCTGTGCAGCATTTCTTCCTCCTGGGTAGGGGACAAGACCCCTCTGGAATGAGGGTCTTCAGGGGAGAAGGGACAAGGGAAAAGGGCAAGAGTGACCGTTTTAGGTTTTGTGGCTTGCTTTGAGGAGAGAGGTTTTAGCTCTATGGCCACCTTGGGGAAGAGGAAATCTGGTTCCCATGACTGGCTCTGGGGCAGGTAGAGGTGCAGAGTTCTGGAGGTAGGAGAGGGTCAGAAGGACCTTGCTTCTCAGAACCTTTCAGCTTCCTCTATCTCAAAGCACTCAGCACACCAAGGCACCAAACTTGGGACATCGTGCTCTGGGCCCCAACAAGTACTACCGTGAATCCAGTTCAACCAGGGCCCTGAGGAGGGTGACAGTGTAGAACCTTAGGAACCTCCCCAACCCCCTCAGGAGACTTCTAAGCTGGGTGAGAAGAGGGAGGTGTTTCAGGCAGGAGGAGGGGACTCTGAAAAGAGGGTCCAGCCTGAAAACCCAGAGGGCTAACAAGGTCTGGTGTCAAAGGCAGGGAGAAGGCGGGAGGGGAGGTGGGGCGCATCCCTCATGCTGGGAGGCTGGGTGTGGTGGTCAGCTCTGTCTATACAGTCTGCAGAGGTTATGTAGTTGACAGATAACTCTGCTGGGTGTCTGGACAAGGAGGCCCATCAGAGAACAAGAGAAGCAAAAATGACATTTTCATTTGTGAGTTATAAGGAGAGATTTGACTCTCTCAAAACCTCAACTGATGCTTACCCAAACAAAGCAGGCAGACACTTCAGAATCCCCATGGGAGAGCCTGGCATGGTGGCACATACCTGTAATCCCAGTACTTGGGGAAGCTGAGACTGGAGGATCACAGGTTCAAGGCTATCCTCAGCAACATAGCAAGACCTGCAGCAGCTTACAGAGACTCTGCTTTGAAATGAAAAATAAAAAGGGCGGGAGGTGTAGCTCACAGGTAAAATGCCCCCGAGTTCAATCTCCAGTACAAAAATAAATAAATAAAAAATAGATAGAATCCCTATGGGATAATATTGTTCTTAAGTCACTGACTATTTGGAAAATGAAACCATTCATTGAACAAAGGCTTCTTTTGAAATTTCCAGTATCATTCAAGAAAGAACAGCAACAATGTTTTAAATTATTAGGTATACGCAATTAAGGAGCACCAGATACCACCAACTCTAAAGCACCTTTGGAACACATGCTAGTGTTTCCAGGTAGAAAAGATAGATGTTCTCGGCAGGCCAGCTCTTAGCCACTGCCTTGGGAGCCAGTTATGTGAGACAAACAGTCTTCTATTTGCCCAGATATTCTATTTTCAGCCAATGCAGAGCCAATGTGATATTTACACAGTGCAGGGGGACATTAAGATTCACAAGTGAAAAATACATAAACTGGTGTCATCTAGTGGAAAAGCTACAAGCATGACATTGGTACCAAGTAGATTCTGTCTTCCTAACATAGGATTTCAGAGAAGGGAGAAAGTCTCTTACGCTCCCTGGTGTCCATTGACCTAACTTACAATGTTCCAAAGATTCAGAATTATTTCAATTTATTATATATGTGTGTGTGTGTGTGTGTGTGTGTGTGTGTGTGTGTGTGTGTGTGATATATAATACATATACATATGTTATTTTATTTTGTACTGGGGATTGAACCCAGGGGCACTCTACCTCTGAGCTACACCCCAGCCCTTTGTAGTTTTTATTTTGAAACAGAGTCTAGCTAAATTGTTAAGAGTCTTGCTATTACTGAGGCTGGCCCTGAACCTGCAATTCTCCCATCTCAGCCTCCCAAGTGACTATGGTTAGGGTGTGAGCCATCATGTGCAACTCAGAGGAAAGACTCCTGTAGATTTGTTCTTAACCCAGAACAGCTGTCATCACAGTGAAAGAATGAATTGTAATTCCTCATCCTCATTTATGAAAGACTTTATTAATTATGATAATAATAACTCAAAAATCAAAGTATGGTGTTTGCCGATGGCTGAGTTGACTGTCGCTATAGTATGAGGTTAATTGCAGATGCTGAGAAGGACATGAGGACCAGATGGTGGCTCTCAGGGAGCAAATGTGTCAGGACCTCTTCCAAGTTAATCACTCAGAGGGACAGGGACCAAGACCACATGTCTATAAACATCAGCAGAGTCTGGGAACCTGAAGACCTGTGCTAACAGAGACCACAGGCAAGAGGAAAGTCCAGAGGGCAAAGAAACAGAACCGCTTTGTGCGAAGCCCAACAGCAGGGCAGAAAGAAGATGGAGGAAGGGCAGCCCAAGTGGTGGGGAACGAGAGCAGCTGCACTGAAGCCCAGTTCCGAGACACGCAATGGAACACCAGTGCCTCAGAACGCTCAGGACAGGAAATCCCATTTCAGAGGAGTAATCAAACAGTGTGATCAACTGAAGAAAATGGTCTCTATACTTCCTCTTACTGACCATTATTAGAAGCTTCTGAAATCTGATGGTAAAGGAAATTTAAATCCAAAAGAGCATGGACAAAATTAAAGATTGGACAATACACTTTGGGGAAATACATTTCGTGCATGTGGCTTTGGTGGGGAGAGGAAACAACATAGGGCTCCAATCATCTCTTTATCTACCTGCTGCTCTGAAAGCCAAATCTCCAGCTCCAGAAGCACTGAGGTCAGAGCCACAACCCCAGGGCCCAGGAAATGTCTGCTTGTGCACAATGTTTTTAGAGTCAGATGTCTCAGGTACTTACTGATTTATTATAATTTTCATTGTCACATTGTAATTGTATGTGACAGTGAGATTTGTAGTGATGTGTTCATAAATGCACATAAAATTATTTGGTCTGTTTCCTTCTCCATATCTTCCCTTTTCCTCCCCTCGTCCTTCATTACTCTATTAGTTTCTCCTGATTCTCATGAGATCACTTTTCTTTCTTTCTTTTTTCTCTCTAGCTTCCACGTATGAAAGAAAACATGCAGCTCTGAGTTTCTGAGTCTGAGCTGACCTCACTTGACATGAGGCCCTTCAATTCCATCCATTCTCCTGTGGCTTTTGCACAATTTTGCACTGGCCAAGGCAAAATGACCCAGGAGTAAGAAAGTTGTCATAGATACACAATAATGATCATTCAATTATATCTCTAAATACCCCAGACTCGTTTAATAGCACACTGGATAGTTCTGAGAAGCTACTTCTCAGAGGCTGGAGTCAATTTTGCTGATATCTGCCTATCTTTCCATAATATTTCTGCAGGAGTTACTTATCTGTTGGTCTCCATCTACTGCCCCTTCTCCATACAAAGGTGTTCCCAGCGCTTCCGATGCTCACCCTGCTGCACTGAATCACAAGGGCACTGTTTTTTAGAGGACAACTCATGTGGCTGCTCAAACATGGTACAGGCCTGAACAGCGAACAAGCTTGTTATACTAATAAAACCACGATAACTTAATCTTATTACGAAGACATTTTCTCTTTAGTGAATGATGCCTCTAGTTTGCCTAAGTGAACTCAAAGATTGGGAAGAATAGAAGTATTTTTTTTTCATACTGGGGTGAAACCCAGGGGCATTTACTTATGAGCTATTCCCCTACCCCTTTTTATTTTTTGGTTCAAAACAGGGTCTCTCTAGGTTACTGAGAGTCTGACTGAATTGTTAAGGCTGGTCTTGAACCTGCAATCCTCCTGTCTCAGCCTCCCATGTACTGGGATTATAGGCATGAGCACCACTCGCAGCTGAATGGAAGCACTTTCAAGGCCACAACTTTCTGCTTGATGTTTTCCTGATCCAAGGAGATTTTCTTTTTCTTTTCTTTCCTGGTGGTCCTGCAGATGGAGGGCTATATTCCTAGCAAAGGATAGATTTTCTTTCTCCCTTCTTTCCTCTCCTTCCTTACTTCCTCCCCCCCCCCCTTTCTTTCTTTCACTGGGAATTAAACCCAGGGGAAGTTCTACTGTCATGGGTCAGCATGATAACTTCTGTGAGTTCTTGGCTTCCGTGGTGAAAAGAATTTCAACACATGGGACAAAGGCAGAAGTTTAATTCAAGAAAAGCAAAGATACACATTCAAGGGAAACATGGGCTACCTCAGAAGTGGCAGGGAGTGTGGCTGCAGAGAGAGAGTGAGAAGGGTTGCTTCCAATCCCTTTTATATATGACATCTGGAGAGGTGCTGGCTCAAGGGTCCAAGGCAGGGAACAGGGAAACCGGGCAACATTGAATGGTGGTCCCCCACCCTTGGGGTTTTAAAAAAGTGAGAATTTTTTTCCTAGATAGGACTCTCCAGAGTGGAGACAGGAAGTCTGGGGCTCTCTGGGTATAGGGCCTTTTTTACAACAGGTGTGACTTTTTTTTTTTTTTTTTTTTTTTTTTGAGATCTTTTCTGAGGCAAATGGAACTCTGGCAAAAGGTGATGCTCTCTCAGTATTTATTCACCTCAGAAATTTCCAATATGGAGCCAGCCCATTATGAATGGGCCGGACTTTTTAAGGATAAACAAGCTCTGTTAAAATGAAACTAAAGATTATTAAGTTTTTGTAGATTTTAAAACCACATTTTCCTTTCCTCCCCAATCCATCTCCTATCTAGACCTAAATTTTTACTTTTTCTATTCTACCTTATTACTACCTCTGAGCTACACCACAACCCTACTTGTTTTTTGTTTTGTTTTGTGGTACTAGGGATTGGACCCTGGGGGATTCTACCTCCAAGCTACACCCCAGCTCTGTTTTTATTTTTTGTAAAATAAAGCCTCACTAAATTGAAGACAGCCTCACTAAGTTGCTGAGGCTGCCCTCCATCCTGCGATTCTCCAGTTTCAGCCTCCCAAATACTAAGATTACAGGCGTTAGCCACCACACCTGGTACAGAGAATATTTCAAAACACCAATTCCTCTGCTCTTTTGAAATGGGGCAGGTAAAAACAATAGTCACGCCTTATTTTTCCCAAGAATTCAAAGACGGTGAACCCGAGAAAGAACCTTAAGCTACACCTACACACAGTAAAGCAACAAGGGACGAGAGACAACTTAGTGTGGTTATGTCGGCAGTAGAGGGCAGCACTCTCTACACCAATTAAATCCAAAACTTCATTTCCAGGTGAGATACCTGCATCAAGTCCAGTGTCTTGCTTGGCACTAAAAAGTTCAGGGTTAGAAGAATTAGGGTTGCTAACTGCAGTCACGTGACACCCCCCCAAACCAAGGGCTGACTCCTCCTACAGACTTCAGTACCACCCCAGACAGTGAAATAACTCAAAATATACAAAGAATTAGTCAACCGGCTTCTGGAAAGCCGGTTTCTGTGTCACAGCTGACTATGCGGGCCACTCAGCAAGAGCGGGAAGAGCCGGGAAACTAACAAGGAACACGCGGAAGTAAGTGCAGCCGGTGGCTCTGTGCTGGAGCCCCGCGCGCGCGCTCTGCCCTAGTATTAGCAGGTAGGTGGTCTGCGCCGAGGGAGCCGGAGCTCCAGCCTGTGAGCGAAGCTGCTTCCTACTCACAGGGTGCATCAGAGTCACCAAGAACTTGAGACCTGCGGGCGGGCTAACAGCGGGGTCTGATCCTGTGGGTCTGGAGTGGGGCCAGCAACTTCCATTTCCAGTCACTTGTCAGCAGTACCCAAAAGGCCAGTCCACACTGAAAAACGCTGCCTGGGGCTTCTGAGGGTCTAGCAGGGGTGGGAGAGGTGAGAGAAAGCTGGATGTGTCCAGAATATTCTCCGTGGCTCATCTGTCTTTCAGTTCTGCAGGAACCCCCAGAACAGGGCTGACCCATCCCCAGGCGGCAGGGGACACACAATGCCCAACCAGGGTCTCGGGCACTGTGTCCCTTGGGCATATCCACTGGCCGATTGACATCCAGGGGCCCCGGGCGCCCTCCTCCGGTGGCTCACTCCAAGATCTCGGGGGGCTCCTGGTGGATCGCTGGACCACCGGTGCAGGAGGCAAGGGAGGATGGGAACCGCCCCGCCTCCTCGCCCCGCCCCCCAGGCCCTGCCCCTCCAGGCCCTGCCCCTGTCTCCTCGCCCCCCCCAGGCCCCACCCCCGTCACCCTCGCCCCGCCCCTCTCTGTGGGGCCCCTTCCCGCTCTTTTCCCCAATACCCCCCTACTGGCCCCCCTTCTGCGCAGGCCAGGTGGAGCTGTGTGAACCGTGCACCGGTATGGTCTGGCTCAAGATGGTGCAAACTGGCCCCGGCGTTGGGGCGCTTTCTGAGGCTTGCTTCCTAGCCAGTTGACATTTAACCCAAGGGGAGGAAGTCCGCGAAGCATGAAGGAAACCTCGGCACAGAGGACAGCCCCCACCGAACACAGCTCCAGTGCTGCTTTCCTCCTCCATCCCGCTTCCCTTCCCC
>PVLC010005878.1:0-30831 GCA_004027655.1 Graphiurus murinus | reverse complement strand
GTATCTGAACATTTCCCAAAGAGTGGCTCTAGGGCCCACTTACCAAATGGCTTCCTTAGGATAAACTACTGAAAGTGGAGCTGTTGGCAAGAGGTCGTGTTCATTCTTAAGACAAAATACATGGATTAAAATAATTTAATCCCTTGAAATTATTTGATCCTTTATAAAATTGCTGGCTAGGAACCATAACAGGTGTTACTGCTGAGGCTCTTCCCCACCAAATGTTCTAAAACCATGCATTCTGTTTTTGGGGGCTGGGACTTGTATGCAGTACCTCAGGCACACAAGGCAAGTGCTCTATCATTGAGCTACAACCCAGCCCCGACCGTGATGTTTTAAATGTTTTAAAAATAGGAATTTGTGAAAACTAGAAAATAAGTTCTCTCTGAGATCCTGAGGTTGTGTAAGACAAATCTTTATCTTTCATTGGGGAATACAAAACATTAAATGTATATATTATGAACATTTCATCACCTGAAAAATAAACTTTTTAAAAAGTTTTAAATAAATTTGTAAAAAAAAAAAAGTTTAAAATAAAGTTTAACAAGTTAAAAGAAAGTTTAAAAGTTTTTAAACTTTAGTCAGTTTAAAAATTAAATCCTTAAAGTTTAAAAAACTACTTTAAATATTCATCTGTTAACCCTTCTTCTTCTCTCCTGACCACAAATCCACAAATCCACTTTAAATCTCTATAGGTTCACTTATTCTCAGCATTTCATATGAATGGAATCATTGTAGTTGGTCCTTTTTCATTAAGCATCATGGTTTTAATGTTAATCCATGTTAGAGTAGGCATGAATACTTCATTCCTTTTCGTGGCCAAATAATATTCCATTAGATGGATATGCCACATTTATTTATTCGTGATAATTTTCTCCTTTTTTTCTTTTTCTGGTGTTGGGGCTTGAACTCAAGACCTTGTTCATGTTTGTCAAGTGCTCTGCCTCTCAGCTACAGTGTCAGACCTTTTTTCCTTTGAATAGGTATCAGGCATTTTGGTTCACTTCCTGAGGTATCATTTTGGCAGGACAGAAAGTAGAGGTAGCCTTTGGGAATTCCTAATCTCCTAAAAACTCACTAAATAGAATAGGGTTTTGGAAAGGGAACTATACCCTAAAGGAGGAATTTTTTTATTATTATTATTTAAAAAAATTTGTTAAGCCGGGCGTGGTGACCCACGCTTGTAATCCCAGTACTTGGGAGGCTGAGACTAGATGATCTGGGTTTTCGGCCAGCTTCAGCTACTTAGTGAGGCTCTTTACAACTTAGTGAGACCCTGTTTCAAAATAAAGAATAAAAAATGGGACTGGGGTGTAGCTCAGAGATAGAATGCCCCTGGGTTCAATCCCTAGTACTGCAAGTAAATAAATATAAAAATAAAAATGTATTGACCCCGTATAATTTTACATAATAGTGAAATTCATATATGCATATGATATAATTTGGTCTCTTTCCTTCCCCGTGCCTCCCCTTTCCTCCTTTGACTTTCTGAGTCTTAGCATGATATTCTCCAGTTCACCCATTTTCCTGAAAATGACATAATTTCATTCTTTATGGCTGAATAAAACTCCACTGTGTGATATACCCCCTTTTCCTTGTCTGTCTACTGACAGACACCTAGGTTGGTTCCATAACTTGGTTATTATGAATTGTGTTGCCATAAACATGGGTATGCACGGATCACTATAGTATTTTGATTTTAATTCTTTTGAAAAGATACCAAGAAGTGGTATAGCTTTCCACTTTCACATGGTAGTTCCATTCCTAGTCTTTTGAGAAACATCATTCTGATCTCCATAGTGGTTATACTAATTTACAATCCCAGTGAGTGTATAAACATTTCTTTCCCCCACGTCTGGAGGAGGGATTTGAAACACATCTCTTGATCCCCTGGAGATGCTCTGGGAAGATGATGTGTTCCAGGAGGGATGGCTTTCCTGGGCATGTGAGACTATGGGCATGGGAGCCTCCAGCCTGCTCAAAGGCTCCTGTTCCTCATCTGTGGCACAGAAGCTTCCCAGAACTGCCAGACCAAAGGGGGCCATGTGTCTTAGTGGTGAGGGTGTGGGCTGCTGATAGGAGGCAGGCGTTTGCCAAAGCTGTGCATGTGAGCCTGAGGCAGAGGCCCCAGAATGCTGAGGCTGAAATTCCTACTGGTCCTGCTGGACAGGGGGCTCAGAATAGTGACATATAAATCAGCTGGTGTATAGGGAGAAATGAATATGCTGATTCTAACACATCTGATTTTGAAGCCTAGGATTACAGTCCTTACATGACTCCACTGAAGTACAAGATACTGAACAAATCTCATACAAACAAAATGGGACTCAAAGCCACAGAGCATCCCACTTGGAGAAATGTTTTCTATGCTGCTTATGCCTTTAACATGCACATTTGCAAAGTTCCTATGTGCCCCCTTCCTGTTAGGCAATAGCATTGTCAGGCAACATCATTTACCTTTTTATTTCCCCCAAAACAACCCATGTCAAAGCTTAAATTTAGTTGAAACGTGTTTAATTTTATACTTCAGCCTGAACTGATAAATTATCTCACAGCCACAGAAAAATAAACATATTTGGTAAAACATTGAAAACAAGAAAAAGAAGTAGGCTCTCCCACTCTTTATTCCCATGGCTCAGTCAATACCTAAGTCACCAATGGCTGCCAAGGCCACAGAGGGGGTGCTGGGAGTGCCAGCTCATCCCGCCAATCTCAGGGAAGGAGGTGAGTGGACTAGCGCCAACGATCTCACTCCTGGATGTCATCATTAACAGCTGAACTCCTCTTTGAACTCTTTCCCTCTCCAGAAGTGTCATAAGCACGGACAAGCTCTTCCTGGGTGACCACAGATTGTTCTGTTTGAGAAAATGCATACCCATCTGGAAGACAAATACAGGAGAGGCCTTGAGGAGACGCCACATTGGTCAGCAGCTGAGGCAGAGAAGGAGGCAGGTAGGACAAGGAACGAGGGAGCCCCTGGGAACCTGGATGCACTAGAACCACTCAGGGAGCGGGGCATAGTGGCACACACACGGAATCTCAGTACTCAGGAGGCTGAGGCAGGAGGATTGCATGTTCAAGGCCAGCTTCAGCAACTTAGCAAGACTCTGTTTCAAAATAAAAAACAAAAAGGCCTGGAGGTATAGCCCAGTGGTAGAGCGCCTTTGGTTTTAATCCTCAGTAACACACACACACACACACACACACACACACACACACACACACACACACCTACTCAGGGAGCCCTTTAAACATCTTTTTCTGGGTCCACAATTTATCTGTGGGGGCGGGGCTGGACGTGTATATACTTCTCTTTCTTTTTTTTTTTGTGGTACTGGGGATTGAACTCAGGGGCATTCTACCTCTGTGGGCCTCACTAAGTAGCTGAGGCTGACCATGAACCCAGATCCTCCAGTCTCAGCTTCCCAAGTACTGGGATTACAAGCGTGTGTGTGCCACTATGCCCAGCTTCTAGCTCTCTTTCTTCCTGTGCTGGGGATGGAACCCAGACCCTCACACACACTAAGCAAATGCCCTACCACTGAGCACTCCCAGCTCCCAATGTGGCTGTCTGAGGTTCTCCCCAGGGTTCCGCTGTCCTGCAGGATGCAGCCTGGTCGGGGCTATGTCCCTCTTGCCATTCTGAGCATCTTCAGCACTTGCTGAGGCTGTGAGCAGGCAGTCACTCCTACTTAGGTGGGGCTGAGGCTGAGCCCAGACTGAGCAGCTCAAACTGTGGCCTCCTGGGTCTTGACTTCCTCTCCCCATCACCATCCAGGGTCTGCTCTACAACTGTCTGACTCTTGGATGGACATGTATTCCTGGAGGACCAGCCTTCTAGTCACTTCTGAAAGCCGAGTTGACCCTCAATATGGAGGGCTAAGTATTTCCATCTTTCTCTAACTCTTGTACTTGGTAGGCTGGACAACAGTACAGTCACACACTTGAATAACATTCCGATTAAAATATACTAGAGCCATGCAATTGCCGTTCCCATCCATATGTGTCTAAAGTTTATAATTTTGCTTATTAATGACATTGGCCTTACTAGTGAGAAGCCACACACTTTGAAAGAAGAAAAATCCATAAGTTTGGCCTCCAGCTGCCTCCACGCATTTTATGTTTGCTTTAAAGGCTCTCCATCCTTCATGAACTGCAACCTAACCTGATGTGTATACGGACTGTAATCTACTCTTGTATCAAGTACCAGCATCTTGGCCAATCACAGGCTGCCAGCTGTTCAAACTATGCAGTTCAAGCCATACAGAGAGAGAAGAACCTCGCTTCCTTTTCTCTGGCCACAGCTGCCTAAGTGCTAGAGCAGGACTTCTGAACCATTTTTGGTCCAGAGAAATGTGCTACTGTAGTATCTCAATCAAAGCCAACTAAGATCCTCAAGGCTGGATTTGCTGCAGTTCTGTTTTGACCACTGTTTAGGTCCCTGTAATCTCCATCTCTGGGTGGATGTTGGTATCAATATTTTCCAGCCTCTGAGAATTTCCTCCCTCTTCTCTTCCTTCCATTCTTCTTTCCCATTTCAACAGGAATCTCAAGACCAAATTCAACTGGAATCTCAAGGCAGAACCTTGGAGGAGGGAAGGAAGGAAGGAAGGAAGGAAAACAACTACCTGGTGCTTTCTGTGTCTATCCATGACTGGAATGAATGGTTCTGAAGAAACATCAAGGAATTTCTATAGGAATATTGGACAGGATGCCTGGATGGGTCAGGAAAACCTTGAGAAGGGTCACCTGGGCTTTTGGCAGCCTCCCCCTGGGAGGCCAGGCCCATGCCTAGTTGGGCATGCAACCACAGGGAAAAACACCATTTCTCCATCTTTTAAATTTTTTATCAAAAATGCATGAAGGACTATAAAAATGGACAGATAAAAAATATCCCCTTCCCTGCTTAATGGAAGAGACTCTAGCATTCCAAATAGCCTCTTTCCCACTCAAAATGAAGAAACCAAACCTCCCTCTCCTCTCCTTCTCTCTCCTCTCCTCTCCTCTTCTCTCTCTCTCTCTCTCTCTCTCTCTCTCTCTCTCTCTCTCTCTCCCTCCCTCCCTCCCTCCCTCCCTCCCTCCCTCCCTCCCTCTTGATTCTGGGGATTAAAGCCAGGGGCATTTTACCTCAGAATCACACCCCCAGCCCTTTTTGTTTTGAAATGGGTCTTGCTAAATTGCTGAGGGTCTTGCTAAATTGCTGAGTCTAGCCTTGAACCTGTGATCCTCCTGTCTCAGCTGCCTAAGTACTGGACTTATAGTCATGCACTATCAAGCCCTGCTCAAACCTCTCTCTTTTTGAAAGGCTAATTTTCCTGATTTAATTCTTGACTTAACCTTCAGGGAGTTGAGGACCACCTGGAGATTTGGCCTAGAGGGAAAGTTTCCCCTTGGTCTGCAGGAAGATGTGCACAGAGGGATCTTCCAGGAACTGATGAAGGTTCACCTGCACAGCCCCATCCAAGGCTCTGGGTGACAGTTTGGAATTTGTCTGCTTTTACACGTTACAGGTGTATTGTGGTTTCTTTCTCATTCTAAATAAAAGCAGTATTTCCTTTTGAACCCAATTTTGTAATCCATATTTTTTTTCCTGGAGAGGGCTCCCCAAACTAGATAAAGTTCTGTTCTCACAAAACCCAGATCTGCCATTATCTAGAAGCCACATGTATCTAAGAAACCTGGGCTAGTTTCTCCTTTTCACAACACTCCCTAGGAGAGTTCTCACTGAGCAGGAACCTAGGCCACTGGTCTCCATCTGCCCAGCCTCGGCCACAGCCTAACAAAGGTGCAGGAAGAGCTCAGCATGCTCTGCCTGATGGACCTCTGACTGCCCTTTGCATCCAAGTAGGGACCTCGAAGCCTCCAATGCTTTCCTTCATCTTTCAGGAAGCTCTGACAGCCAGAAAGTCATGCTGGGGATCTGGAGAAGGCTCTGAGGCCTCGATTTCCCTGCCTGGCTTCCAATGCATCTGCTTTCTAAACACAAGCAGACTCCAGGGAGGGAAGGAAAAAGAGGGAGGCGAAGAACAAGAATGTGGGGATTTTCAAATGACTTCCTTTAGTCTGGGAAAACATTTGGGAGATTTTATTACTAACCATGCCGTTTTCCCATTCTTTTGGCATAATCATCTCATTTAACTCACTTTATTATAAATTAGTGAGTCTGATGAAATCTTAAAGAATTTTCTGTCTTGACAAAGAGCTGGTACACTGTAATTAACAGAAAAATTTCCCTTCTATTTCTTATTCGACTTGCTTAGAGCACTTTGCAATTCCAAGTTATTGTGGCGAGCAGCAGAAAAATATATAGAACCTAAAAAACAACAAACTGGCCAAGAGACTTCCCCTTGAACAATAAGAGAAATGGGAGTAGAGGAAACATCTCAAAACTTATTGTAGTCTAAAAAATATTTAATCATCCAGCAGTGTTTTCTGTTTTAATTTTTTTTAAATGCTGAGTCATAGATGGGCGTGGTTGCACACACACTTAAGAGGCTGAGATGGGAGGACTGCAGGTTCAAGGCCAGCCTCAGCAATTTAATGAGACCCTCAGCAATTTAGCGAGTCCCTGTTTCAAAATAAATAAATAAAAAGAGCTGAGTGTTGAATCATGAAAATTGTTTCATTTTACATATTGAATGCTTCTTAAAAATAAACTGAAATATGTAAATATATTTTATTTCTCATATGAATTGAAGGCTATTTTGAAGTCCTTCACACTATTGTGCAAGGTCTTGTATTGGCTTTAGGACTATGTGGCTGTTACATAAAGCACTTGTTCCTCTGATTAGAGCCGAACACATAGGGCCTTACTTTCCCTGCTGCCTGTAGTGAGCACAATAGCAAAGAATGCCCAAAGTACAGAGGCAGGGAAGCTCAGGGATGATAATTAACTTGCCTAGCATCAAGGTAACACTCTACAGCTAGGGTGGAGGAACTGAGAGGCAGCCTCCTGTCCATCTGATTCTCATGACTCTGTCCTGGGACTGAACAATGTGGCTTTTGAAATGGGGTAGACTGAAATTCCAGTCTGAGTTCTACCAGCTCCTAGTTATAGAATCTAGGGAGAATGACTTCACCTTTCTTAGCCACTGTATCCTCCTCTGTATATAGGGGTTCACTGTAGCTGGGTGTGGTGGTGCATGCCTGTAATCCTAGTACTTGAGAGGCTGAGAACTGCAGGCTTGAGGCCAGCCTTGGCAATGTAGCAAGACTTTCAGAAATCTAGAGAGACCCTGTTTCAAAGTAAAAAATAAAAAGGGCTGGGAGTGTAGCTTGGAGGTAGAATGCCCTGAGATTGATTTCCAGTAACACACACACACACACACACACACACACACACACACACACACACACACACACAAAATAGGGGTTCACTCAGTTATTCTTTTACTGAACAAGTATCTGATAAACATCTCCACCTGGTGGTTCCAAAAATGTAATGCAATCAAGGAGGTTGAGTGTTTAACATGGAGCCAAGCTCACAATATATGCTCATGGTTCAGATCTGGAACGCACCCCCAAAGCCCATGTGTTGAAAGCCTGGTCCCCAGTACAGGAAGGTTCAGAGGTGAGGTGTGCTGAAGGAGGTAGGTCACTGGTGGTGGAGCCTTAAGGACTACATGTGTCCCTGGCCCCTTCTGGTCTCTCTCTCTGCTTCCCCGCTGCCATGAACCATGCAGCTTTCCTCCACCACAACCTTCCTCCATGATGCTTCTGCCTTGGAGCTGGCTGACCATGGACTGAACCTCTGAAACCATGAGCTGAAATAAATATTTCCTTTGCTAAGTTGTTCTTTTTTTTTTTTTTTTTTGAACTGGGGATTGAACCCAGGGGTATTCTACCTCTGAGCTATACCCCCAGTCCTATTTTTTATTCTTTACTTTGAAATAGGGTCTCACTAAGTTGCAGAGGGCCTCACTAAGTAGCTGAGGCTGGCCAAGAACCTGCAATTCTCCTGTCTCAGCCTCCCAGGACTGGGATGACAAGCGTGCGCCACCACGCCCGGCTTCTAAGTTGTTCTTTGTCAGGTATTTTGGACAGCAATGAAAAGCTAACACAATATGTATTGACTCCATTTTGCAGTTTAATTGGAGAGATGGAAGAAGGAATAGGCATCTATTAGCATATATAATTCAGATTGGGCTTTTAATTGATAAATTAGTTCATTCATTCAACAACATTTTTTGGTGTGTCTACTATGTCAGACATTCTTCTATTTGCTTGAATCAATGGAGAAAACAGATCCCTGCTCTCATGGAGTTTACATTTCAGCAATAAAGATCAATAATAAGCAAGGATGTAACAACAAGTTAATTATATGATACCTAAGAGGGTAACAAAGAGCTGTGAACAAAAGAAAAGGCAAACTGGAGGTGGGGTGGGGGCTGTGTGGGAACAGTGACGTGGTGGGGTGGTGGGCGTGGGACAGGGTGAAGAGACAGAGTGTATGCTATGCATCTGTGTGTGCTCAACCCAAGAAAGAAACAGTGAGACCCAAAGAGGCACATCTCAGAAATGAAAAAAATCACAATAAGAGAACCTAGAATTTTAAAATTTCAATGACTATCTTGATAAAAAGGGGACATTCAGGTCTCACTTGGAACCAATGTCAACGCTCCCCTCTTGTTACCACCTTTTGTTTGACTTGGTTTCTTTCCCAACGTAGCATTCAGACCCACGTCTTCCATCAAGGCAATTTTGGGTGTATTTCTTCTTAAGAGAGAGGGAAATGAAATAACTTTTTAAAGTTTTCATGCCTAACTGAGTCATGTTAACTCTATACCAAAAAGGGTGTGTAAGTTTTCTTTGGGTAGAAGTTATTTGGTGCTAACACCATTTTTTACCTTTAAAATGGTAATTAGGAATCTGTCAGAGAATCTTAAAAATATCAGGATTTATATATAAGGATCTTATGATTTAGGAACAAGAGATCTGAAATTATCTTTTTCAAATTGCATTTGCTCTAAGTCACACTAATTTCTTGAACATAATTAAGCTCTCTTTCCCTGTAAGAATTACCTTACTTTTTAAAAAAGATGATAATACAGATAATTTCCACTTACTTTTTGTAATTGTGGTAAAATGCAAATGACACAGTTCACCATCTCAGCCCTCTTGAAGGAAGCCATGTGAGGTTCCCTGGCTTTGGACCCATGCCCATTGTGGTGCAACCATCACCACCACCGTCCATCCACGCGACTGTTTCAGTCTTGCCAAATTAAACCTCTGTAGCTCCGCATTTCCTTCCCAGTCCCTGGTGCTCACCACCTAACCTTCTGTCTCCATGAATCCCAATGCTCTAGAGATTGCATACAAGTGGGATCATACGGTACCTGTCCTTTTGTGCTGTGCTTCTCTCATGAGACACAATGTCCTCAAGCAGAGGGGCCTGACTTTTAGTCCCTCATCCTGCTTGTGAGCATCCTGCTTTGAGCATCCTGACCGTCTCTACAGTGTAGTACTTACGTGGGATACTAAGGCTGACCGAATGATTCCGGAAGAAAATGTCACAGTGCTGGCTCATTTGGGACATTTGGAGGCTTGCCTCAGTCATCCTGCAAGGAAGTCAAATGCAGCCTGGCATTAGTCCATTAGGATAGGTCTCAGAGGAATTTACTAGTGAAAAAACCAAGTTGCAAGTGAAATTAAGAAACTCCTCACATTTTAGATAATGTTCATATATTTAAAATAATATAAAACGGTATTATGTGGACCCTCTCTGCAAGTGCTATTCCTAAAATAGTGCTCTGCTGAAAGTATTTCTTCTTTTTTCTTTTTTGTTCTAGGGATTGAACTCGGGAGCATAGCATTCTACCTCCAAATTACACCCCAGACCTCTTTCTTTCTTTTTTTTTCTTCTTTTATTTTGAAACAGGATCTAAGTTGCTGATGGTCTCTCTAAATTGCTGAGCTGGCCTCCAACCTGAAATCCTCCTGTCTCAGCCTCCCAAGTACTGGAATTACAGTCATGCACCATCACACCCAGCTGAGTATTTTTTATTTTATTTATTTATGTATTTATTTATTTATTTATTGTAGTACTGGGGATTGAACTCAGGGACATTTTACCTCCAAGCTATACCCCCAACCCTATTTTTTTTTATTCTTTATTTTGAAACAGGGTCTCACTAACTTGCAGAGTGCCTCACTAGGTAGCTGAGGCTAGCCACGAACCCGGATCCTCCGGTCTCAGCCTCCCAAGTACAAGAATTACAGGTATGCACCACCACACCCAGTTCAACTTTCCTGTTTTTTCCAGATAGTCAAATTGAACAAGTGTCCTGCTGATCCTCTGGGTTCCCAGAGCACTGTAGAGAGTCATGGTGTGCAACTTAAAAAACCTTTGCTCTGACTTCCTTTCTTAATAGCATAGTGTAGTAAGTGTACTATGCTGGCTCAAGACTCTGGCAATGTGCAATGGGAAGAGTAAACATAAGAAGCCCATACTTGTTGTGAGACCACGGTAACAATCCACATACAAGACTTTCTAAATTCCAAATAGTGTTGTCATTTTAGGAACTTGCCCCCTCCAAGGAGCATAATTAGTGTAGATCGTGTTTCTGTTTTTGTTTTATTTTTCCTGTAAGCTGAAAGATGGAGTTAAAGAAAAAAAAAAATGCGATCTGTCCTATTTTCTTTTCTCACATGCTTGATGTCACCACAGGAACCTTCTGCTATGCTGGATTTTCCATGAACCTTGATAGTTCCAGGATCTTGAGGGGCTTGGAACAACCACAACATACACCATGGCCTCCTCACGAGCCAATTTCCCCTGTGTAACCGGATTCTGGCTCCCAAGGCTAGCTGCCAAGGACCCAGAGCCCCGCCAAGCTGGGAATCTGCCCTTCCAGTTCAGAGGAAGGTTTCCAGGGACTGTCTGAAGAAGAGAAAGAGAATGGTGGGGATCTTCCAAAGTAGTTAAAATAACTAGATAAGAATTCTAATTTTGCTTCTGTATCCAGGAGCTAAAGTGCATTGGGTTCTGGGCTTTCCAGAATCCATTTATTGCTGGAGTTGCAGGTCCAACACCTGACTCTGGGGTCCTGACAAATCAGGTGTGACTGGCCACTTGCCCCCAAAACCAAGGGAATGGTGTAACATGAAAAGCAGGGAAGGAACTTTAATCAATATGACAGCATTGGGAAGACAGGTGAGATCACGCCTCTTGGCTGCTTTGTCTCCCTGAGACAAGCTTCCAACTTAGAGTATGGAGCTGAGAGGTCACATAGCTGTGTGGTCTTGGCCAGCCTGTGGCCCGCATGGTCACTGTCTGTGCTGGCTCTGTAAGGCCACCTGGGAGTCCCCACTCTTTAAGGGGATGATCTCCATTTGCTTTGCAGGATGTCTATTTATCCTGTGGTCCTGGAAGGGGGCATTTTGGTTCCCATGAGACAACTGCTCCTGCTTGGGGGCAGGAGTGTCTCATTATGGTGTGATCCACCTGTAAGGCTCCAGTGTTTCTAGAAGGTACAGGGCAATGACTGAGACTTCTAGGTGACACTCCAGGAGTCTGGAACAGAACTACGTAAAACCTGTCACTTGAATGTCCCTGCAGACTTAAAATTATCTTAGTTCCTCTTGTCTTGGTGTCTTCAGCCTTGAAGGCACAGACTAACAGCTTTAGATGAGCATTCCTTAGGTGACATACCTTTGTCCCTGCACAGCTGAGCTGGAATCTGACCCAAAGTTCAAGGTAGAGAGGGGACAGGGACAAAACAAAGGCAGAGCTGCCAAGCTTTATCCTGCATCTAGTTACCTCCTGGGTGCCTGCAGGCCAGGTAAACAGGTTTGTCAGCAAAGGCAGACTCCAAGTCCCTGTGACAGACACATTTACCACTGACCGCCCCCCCCTCACAGATAAAATATGTACATGGTTATAAACTCTAAAAATAGAGTAAATAGAGGCAGAGCCCTGACACTTGGTTCCACCTCGGTCTCTCTAGCCCCTCACTTCACTCCCCTTCCTTCCTGGAAGCCCCTTGTATTATTTTCTTGGGTAATTTGCAGACATGTTTTATCAGTGAGTTATTAGTCTTTTATGATTCCCACTCTCTGCACAAAGGTTCACATATCACACACAGTGCTCTGCCTTCGTTTTTCTTGTTACTGTCTCAGAGACATTTCCCTCTTCGTGTGCAGAGAGCGTCCTCATTCCTCTTCATAGCCATGTGTTTCAGCATGTGAGAGTATCACATGCATATTGCTGTCCCCAAATGTTTTCTATGCCAAATAAGGCCGCAGTTCTCAATGTTGGACATCTGCAAGTGTTTCTAGGGCAAGGGGGGTGGCAGTAAATTCTAGAGATGGAATTGCAGAGCCACAGGCCATGTGCATTTGTATTTCTCATAAATAATGCCAAACCACTATTCTACGTCTTTCATCTTTCATCTCCCACAGCATCACCAAGCCAAGGTGGCCAGGTCTGACAGATGGAAAACGTTCCTCCCATGTACTTAGCATTTCCGTTTCTATAAATAAAGTGGAGTACACTTTTATATGTTTAAGCACCGTTTGGGTTTCTTTCTCTACAAACTGTTCATTCATACTTTTTGCCTTTTTCTATTATTGGTGGTCTTTATTTTTTGTTGATTTCTGGAAATCTGCCAAGTTTTCAAATGCTTTGTCCATTTAGGAGATTAGCCCTGTGCTGCTGTGTGCTTACATTTTGGTTTTGGCTTCCTTCACTAGGGTTTATTTTGCATATGACAAAACACATAAATCTAAACATTTGGTGTCATGAGGGTTTTTGTGTATGTGTGTGGTGGGGGGGGCAGTATTGGGGATTGAACCCAGGGGCATTCTACCTCTTGAGTTATACCTCCAAACATATTTTATTTTTTATTTTGAAACAGGGTCTTACTAAGTTGATGAAGCTGGCCTCAAACCTGCAATCTTCCTGTCTCATTCTCCCAAGAGCTGGGATTACAGGCATGCGCCACCATACTTAATTGGAATCTCCCTCTCGAAACTTTCCAGTCAAAACCTCAATGGGAAACCACTGCTTGATTCATACAAATGTGCACTCTCCTGTGTCCTGTGTCCCCCTGCGCAGTGATCTGGGCAGGTCCGGGAGCCTGACTGGGGACTCAGGGGGAACCTGGACACTCCTAGGTAGAGAAGGTGGGAGAAAGAGCAAGGAGAATGTGTCCTGAGCAGCAGCCAGACTGAAGATAATGTCTTACCTCCTGTCAATTATCTCAGAAATTTTCAGTACTGGAACTTTGCTGTTTTCCAGCTCCCGGATTTCCTCCAGTGTACTTCTCTTGTGGGTGTTCCTAATCCTGTAGCATGTGGAGAGATAAAGGGGACATGACACATGAGCTTTACACACTTGCATGGCTGCCCTTTGCCTCCTAGATGACAGCTGGGTGTCCTCCCGACATCCACAACCTTATGAGACCTGCGTGGCCTATGCAGCCTCCGAGTGTGATGCAGACACCATCCTCCCCTCCTAGCTGAGGCACCAGCAGGGGCCCTGGGCAGTGCACACTAGCACCCCCCTCCCCCCCGCACCCTTGCCCTGCAGGCCTGCGAGTCCCTCCAGATGTGCATCCAGGCTACAAAAGGAGGGCAGGCCTTCCTCTACCCATTAGTCAAGACCAAGGGTGGGGATGTGGCTCAGAGTTAGAGCGCTTGCCTAGCATGCAAAAGCCCTTGGATTCCCCAGCACCACAAAGCACCACAAAAAAAAAAAAAAAAGAAGAAGAAAAGAAAAAAGAAAATTCACAGGACTGAGAGGTGATCCCTGCAACCATTTCCACCATGGTCACTGTTGTTGGAGAGCCTCTGAGGTTCTCACTCGGCTTAGTGCCGCCTTCTGTACCTCCTTCAGAGGGAGAGCCCGGGACTGGCTGTGATGCTCATTAAAATGGCAGAGAGGAAGTCCCAGTAGTTTAGGCGTCAGATGTCATTTCAGTCAGCATTTTTACTGCTGAAACCCCAGATACCTGACGACCACAGCTTAGAGGGAAGAAGGCTGTCCTGACAACTTCAGTACCTCTCTCTGTCTCTGTCTGTGTCTCTTTCTCTCTCTATATATATATGAGTATAGAAGTTATATATGATTATTGTGTATATATTATATGTTATATGTACCCTGAAATCTCCAGAACTATAAGCAAATAAATATATACAATATTATAACGTATAATATATACATGCTATAATATAACATATACACTATATTCTTTATTTTGTTTTTTGTTTTTTGAGGATTGAACCCAGGGACATTCTACCTCTGAGCTACATCCCCCAGTCCAATTTTAATTTTTTATTTGGAAACAGGGTCTCACTAAATTGTCTCACTAAACAGGGTCTCACTAAACTGAGTTGCTGAGGCTGGCCTTGAACCTGTAATCCTCCTGTCTCAGCCTCCCAAATACTAGGATTGCACCACCACACCCAACTTCACTATATTCTTAAATATATATACATGTGTGTGTGTGTGTGTGTGTGTGTGTGTACTCCATTTCCTGACAACTGCCAAGCAGAAGCCAGGGCTGTATAGGCTGTTGTACTCAGCCACATCCCCAGGAGTTCCGCTGTGGAGCAGCCCTGCGCTGCATACACTGCACTAGGCCACATCTCAGTCTCCAGGGAGCATGTCCAGGAGTGGCTGCCTCCAGAGCATGAGGTCTGGGGGACATTCTAACATAATAGGTGTGTAGACACTTGGCTTTAAACACACGAGCAGGCAGCACAAAAGCATGCTTTTCTTTGGCAACTTGTTTGTATGGGGTCAGTATCAACAGGCATTTGTCATTCATCCATTCATGTGTTTTTTAAATCTTTTTTTTTTTTTTTTGTACAAAGGATTGAACCCAGGGGCATTCTACCTCTGAGCAACACTCTAATCCTTTTTTATTATTTATTTTGAAGCACGTTCTCACTAAGTCACTGAGGGTCTCATTAAGTTGCTGAGGTTGGCCTCAAACCTGCGATCCTCCAGTCTCAGCCTTCCAAGTACTAGGATTACAGGTGTGCACAAGTGTGCCTGTTCTTAAATATATTTCAATGCCAAGGCAAAAACAGATACTGTCTCTACTTCTAAAGTTTGCTGCTAACGAACACTGCCCAGTGCCCTCCTGATGATGCTTCCCAGCTACTAGATAAATGTTTCTGGGCAGCACCTGGAGGCTAAGCACATTGCCTTCTCTTATAGCTTCCAACACAGACAGAGAGAGAGAGACAAGTGATAGACAGGTGGACAAATGAACAAGGCCAGAGGAGAGAGAGAGAGAGACCCATTGGGTACGGAGACCACTTGGGAACAGAGACAGGAGCCTGTGGAAGGCATCTGAGGACGTGGACTGGAGCTGGGGTCTAAAGGAGAAGCAGAGAGTAACTGGGGGAGAAGGAAAGAGTATTGCAAACAGAGAAACCCTGCAAAGGGCTGAGTGGAGTCAGAGGAGGCTGGAGACCTGGGCCTGGAGCAGGCCACGAGTGGCCCTGAGAAGCATATAGCAGAACATTCATCAGCAACAGATCATGAACAGCTGGGCTAGCCAAGGCTTTCCTCACCCCCAGGCAAGTACCAAATAAGTATAAAAGACTAGGATTCTAGTAAGACTCGGTGGTTTATAAATTTTAGTCCACATGCCTGTAATCCCAGAACTTGGGAGGCTGAGACAGGATTGCAGTTTCAAGGTCAGCCTTAGCAACTCAGTGAGACCCTCAGTAACTTAACAAGACCTTGTTTCAAAATTTTAAAAAAAGTAATAAAATAGGAAGGCAGAATGCCCCTGAGTTCAATCCCCAGTCTCTGTCTCTCTGTCTGTCTCTGTCTCTGTCTCTGTCTCTGTCTCTCTCTCCACAGAAAAAAAGAAAAGAAAAAAAAACTTTAGTCTGGCTACTATGGATTGGGAGAGATTACAGTGGTCTAGTTTTAGTAGAAAAAAGTCAAAAAACCAAAGAATGTGATATCATGACATTAAGATAACATTGTGAAAAAGAAAAAAATCAACAAGCTTAATTGCTGATATACATCTGAAGGAAAACCCTCCTGTATATATAAGTGGGATGCTTCCATTTAAGAAACTTTCTAAGAATTCTAGAAAAAGAAGCTGTCATTGTACCTCCCCCCAGCAAACATTTTACCTGTGTTCTAACTTAAGGTTTACAGTATCACTATGCTGCCACTGTATTTATCTTGTGGAATCCTTTCTGATCAAAGCAACATACTGATAGCAGAGTGGCACATCTTATCTATTATCAAGACTGTTACTGATGGGAGAGGAAGTGAAAAACAGCTAAAAAGGAGGCTTACCTTGGGAAAGGGAAGTGTTTTAAGGGCTCAGAAATTCTTGAAAAAGCTCTGTTCAGTGCCAGGTTGTCTAAAAGCACTTTTAGACATCAAAGCTTGAAGAAAGGACAAGAATAATAGAGGAACAGGGCGTGGTGGCACATACCTGTCATCCCAGTACTTAGGAGGCTGACACAGGAGGTTCAAAGCCAGCCTCAGCAACTTAGTGAGACCCTGTTTCAAAATAAAAAAATTAAAAAAAAAAAAAAAGGCAAAGGTGGAGGTAGAACACCCTTGAGTTCAATTCCCAGTTACCCCCACCACCACCAAAAAAAAGAATAACAGGGAAGAACATTTTATAAGGCAGTTGAAATAGAGGTGCAGAATATATTTGCTGTTTATCTAAAGTGGATGGTTTTTGTGTTATTTAAAGTATAGACATCTTCTAACACCCAGGAACAGTATGTAAATAAATAATCAAAGATGGTATATGTCATTTGTTGTTTCTTGCAGAATATACTAAATAATTCAACTACAGAAGCTATTTGCATGAAAAATAGATTAACACTATTTATATGTAATTTTTCAAAACACTTTATGTATTAACTGAGTTGGTCATAGCTTTCTGTGATAAAGTGCTATTATTTAAGATGTAGATTTGTACGCTGATATTAGAACATTCATAATTTCTATATGAAATAAGACATTGAACCATATTAGTTTCCATTATAATGTGTATTTGGCACTTTCCAGACTTGGAGCCATATCTTACTATAAATCATATAGAAAAATAGCTGGCTTGGAAATTGGCTATTGTTGCAGTTCAGAAAACAGCATCCCCAATATGCCACTTTGGATGTGGAACTGGGGGCACCTGGGGAGCAGCAGACATGGAGGGGGGGGCGGCGGGGACTTTTCCCAAATTTTCCTTATCCACCTGGAGACAGGATCTGCCAAAGAAAACACATCTGCCTTTGAATCCTTGAATCTTCTTACTGAAATGTCATTAACCAGGGAGGGTTAGACTCCAAGCACAGAAGAGACTGAAAACCACACACCACATCCAGGGCCCAGAGGGACTGTGTCTCAGGTCACTGTGGATTCTCCAGGCTCATTCTCTCCCTTACAAATCATGCATTGCAGCTGGGCATGGTGGCTCACGCTTGTAATCCCAGTATTTGGGAGACTAAGACCAGAGGATCTGGGTTCAAGGCCGGCCTCAGCTATCTAGTGAGACATTCCACAACTTAGTGAGACCCTGTTTCAAAATAAAGAATAAAAACTAGGACTAGGAGCCGGGCGTGGTGGCGCACGCTTGTAATCCCAGCATTCGGGAGGCTGAGACCGGAGGATCCGGGTTCGCGGCCAGCCTCGGCTACCTAGTGAGGCACTCTACAACTTAGTGAGACTGGGTTTCAAAATAAAGAATAAAAAATAGGGCTGGGAGTGTAGCTCGGAGGTAGAATGCCCCTGAGTTCAATCCCCAGTACCGCAAAAAAAAAAAAAAAAAAAAAAAGGACTAGGGATATAGCTCGGAGGTAGAATGCCCCTGAGTTCAATCCCCAGTACCCCCCCAAAAAAATCATTCATTGCCCCTTTATCATTGCCTACAGTACCCCACTTTCCTCTCCCTTAAGAAGGAAATGGTTTTTGTTTTGGTTTTTTGGTTATTGGAGCACTGGGGATTAAATCCAGGGGCATTCTACCTCCAAGCTACACCCCTATCCCTTTTTATTTTATTTTGAAGCAATGTCTACGTAAGTTGCTAATGGTCTCTCAAGTTGCTGAGGCTGGCCTCAAGCCTCTCATCCTCTTGTCTTAGCCTCCCAAGGAATGGGACTGCAGGCGTGTGCCACCATGCTCAGCACAAAGGGAATACTTAGGTCCCAACCACAGTCCTTCTTTGACTTTCGTATTTTGTACGATTCATACATACATGTGCACATTAATAAACTGATGCACTTTCTCTCCTGTTACTCGGCCTGTTATCTGTTTCAGCAAACTCAATCGCTAACCTACAGAGGGAAGGTTGAAGTTCCACAAGGCTATGCCCGAAGGACCTCCCAGGGGATCAGGGGATCCCTCAGGCCACCAAGCTACCTTCCCACTGCAGGAAGCCATACTCCTATAGCCACAGGTAGGGAGGCAGCTCACAGTGGTAACTTTGGGGATCCATGTCAAATCCTTGTAAAATCCCCACAGAAGAGTCTTGGGATAGTAGTCCTGAAATCTTGTCTCAAGCAGAAAGAACATCTGACTCATCTATTTCATAGCCACTCCCGATTTTTGCACCTGTGCCTGCTTTCTCAGTGCCCTTCCCCCAATCCTCAATCTTACTTAGCTTCCTTCCAAGACTGCTCAGGTTCTAGAGGGAGAGAGATGAGTTTCACACACTTGTGTATTTCTCAGTAGCTGAAACACTGCTCATTTCCAATGGTGATATGTTTCCCCTCCCTCAAAATTATGTTTACTTGATATTACCAAATAAGAGGTCATTTGAGGCCTTGATTAAAATGAAAAAAAAATTAAAAACTTCACTGCTATTTCCATTTCTTTGAGAAAATGCCCTTTCTAGCTCATAATAATATATTTATAATGGCAATATTGCCATATGCTGAAATTTAATAATTTCTAAAAAGCTTATCTTCAAAATGTGCCAAGATTTAAAAATTCAAGTTTCAGGATTGACAGTGGGACCCATACTTAAAGTCTGTGTGTATATACTTGAAGGTTTTCAACACCTGACTCATTTTTTCACTGTCTAAATGACAATGCCTGGCACCTAACCAATGACTCTGCTCCTCACAATTATTTCTGAAATTACACTAAAAAGTTTTCAGGTAGGATATGGACTAGGAAACAGGGAATACTTAGGAAGAAAATACTGCATGCTTTCCAAAGTTTTTAATGGCATATTAAACTTTCCTGGGATGAAGTACTTAATAGAAAGCTTCCTCTTCCCAGAAAAAAAAAGACACTTCAATTTCATTCAATTTAATAAAAATGTTTTATACCAGGAGATGGAAATTAGTATGTTAAATTATATTCTATAAGCAAAAGAAGATATAGATTGAAATGGGACCAAGACATACTTTAACATGGAAATTTATGCTCTGATTTATATATGAAGTACTTTTTCTTTTTAAGTTGGGGGTCTTGCTACTGTAGTTTCTTTCTTTCTTTCTTTCTTTTTTTTTCTTTTTTTGCCGTATTGGGGATTGAACTCAGGGGCATTCTACCTTCGAGCTATACCCCCAGCCCTATTTTTTATTCTTTATTTTGAAACAGGGTCTCACTAAGTTGCAGAGGGCCTCACTAGGTAGCTGAGGCTGGCCGCAAACCTGGATCCTCCTGTCTCAGCCTTCCAAATGCTGGGATTACAAGCGTGCGCCACCACGCCCGGCGCTACTGTAGTTTCATATAAGCTCTACCTCCCCAATAGCCCTGTCTCTGCAGCCAGGAACACTTTGGCTTTGGTGTTTTTTTTTTGTTTTTTTTTTTTTCCGGTACTGGGGATTGAACTCAGGGGCATTCTACCTCCGAGCTATACCCCCAGCCCTATTTTTTATTCTTTATTTTGAAACTGGGTCTCACTAAGTTGCGGAGTGCCTCACTAGGTAGCTGAGGCTGGCCTCGAACCCGGATCCTCCAGTCTCAGCCTCCCAAATGCTGGGATTACAAGTGTGCGCCACCACGCCCGGCTACACTTTGGCTTTGGGTAAGTGCCTTCAGGATGTGATTTCTTTAGCAATCAGATTGAAGATGTCTAAATAAAAGGAGATGGTTTATTTGGGAGGTTGTTTGTTTTATTTTATTTCTTGAGATACTGGGGATTGAGTCCAGGGCCAAGTGCTCTACCACTGAGCTACACCCCTATCTCTATTTAGGGAGTTTTGGGTTTTGTTTGTTTTCTATAGAATCTCAAATCTATTAATACAAAGCTGGGTCCGTATCTGTTCATTAAATTAGGAAGGTTTTCTCTCTGAATAGCAAAACTTAACAAATAGAGATAACATTTTTTTTTTTCTGGGGCAGAAATGTTTACATTTTCAAAAAGGGATTAGCCCTGGAGCCCAGGAAATATTCCAGGAATTGCAAATCCAGAGACAATTGCTTCATGACATCTCTTCAGACTTGAATTTACATCCCAAAGGGTTAGAATCTAGAATCCTTCCCCTTCATCTTGAAAGAGAAATGGTTGACTTTAGGGAGCAGTTTCCTCCTCTCTCTGGGGGGGAGGGGGACAGCTGTCCCTCTCCAACACAAACTCCCAGATTCTTAGTATTCTTGGTATTTCCAGGCTGGCCCATCCATCCCTCATTGTATCACCCAGAAGGGTGAAACCTTAGGCCAGGAGAACCAATGTGGCTAGTGCTGTGGGTTAGTAACAGCAAGCAGTCCTTCCCCTCCCCCAGACTTCATGTCTATGTTCAGGATAATATGGATAAGCATGGATATTACAAACTTATCAGCACCTTCTCCCTGTTTTCCCACTGCTCACTTTCGTGAACAATACCGATATGAAGAGTTCTTCAGAAGGCTTCTTAAATTCTCAGGCAAGGCAATTCTTTTTGAAAGTGGAATGAATGAAAAGATCATACACACACTGGGGGGGGGGGGCAGGTAAGGAGGTGAATAGGAGGCAGAGCAGGAAAAGAAAAAAAAACCCTGGTATATTTTGGGGAAATGCTGGGAAAGATTCAGTTCCCCTTCTTTGGGTTCTGCAAATAGTTACGTATTCCCTGATACATACAAAAGTTAAAGAAGAATTAGACATTGAAAACCAAAATTGGTATTATTCTTTCTAGTATATGCCTTTCTTTGTTCATCAATTAGTTTAAAATTTATGCCTTAGAATTTTGAGTTCATGTTATAGAATATGTAATATGAATATAATATTCATATTATAAGTAAATTGTTTCCATTTTTAAACTTGCAATTCTATGAATCCTTTATCTTAGCATTAGACATCTCAGAGATTTCTGAAAACCTTAGTTTAACTAACACTTTTTTCCCCTACTGAACTTGGTTAAAAAAAAATTTGAGCTATTCTAAACTTGATGAGGTAGGCTAGGAAGTGAAAAAGTTAGGTAGGAAGGATGGTATTGGGAGGATCCAGGAAAATATAGTTTTTAAAATCTGGAGAGTTAAGCTAACTCCACCCCTTGGAAGTTTTTTTTTTTTAGGAAGTCCTGCCTCCACCTGAGGTCCACGCCCTAATCCCCGGAAGTCCTGCCCCCACCTGCAATTTCCGCGCCCATCTGACCACCTATCGCCCACCTGAATCTGAGGAAGAGGAGGATCCAAACCCTTCCTGTGCCCGCCCTCCTGGGATAAAAGTCCAGTCGGCAAGAGGCCCTTCCCTTTTTTTCTTCGACCCATTTCCCTGGTGCTCGCGGTTTTGCCATCTTGCTCCATGCCTTACCCTCCCCTTTTTCCTGTTTTTCCCTTGAGTTCCTAAATAAAAGACCTGCCTGTTGTTCCTGACTGGTACATGTTAAAATTCTTTTTATCACGGATACCAGGGACCCACGAGTGGGGTTGCGCGTACCCCATAACAAACTCATATTTAAATATTTGAGAAGAGCATTTGAAAGATTCTTACTTCTTCTTCATTATTATTATTATTATTATTATTATTATTATTATTATTATTGATGAGGTAGAAGAGAAGGAATAAAATTTAGGTAGGAAGGAGACACTGGGAGAAAAAGGAAAATATAGTTTTAAAATCTGGAGAGTTTTAAGCTAACTCCACCCCTTGGAAGTTTCTTAGGAGGTCCCACACCCTAATCGCCCGGAAGCCCTGCCCCCACCTGAGATTCAGGGCCAAGGACACCTGAGATTCACGGCCAAGGTCAGATCCATCTTGAAACCTGAGGAAGAGGAGGATCCAACTTCCTGTGCCCACCCTCTTTTGTACCACCACCTATACCTGTGTTCCAGACTTCTAGGCCAACCACCTCAGATATAAGGACTAAGGAGGCAAGGACTCTTCTCTTGCCCTCCTGCTCCGTGACTCAGAAGATCTCCGCTTACCTGTTTCCCTGAGTTTCCTAAATAAAGACCTGCTTTTTGTCACGTGTTAAAATTCCTTTTATCACGGAGGCCAAGGACCCACAAGTGGGACACCGTTATCCCACGACATAATCATCATCATTATTTGGTACCAGAGATTGACCTCAGGAGCATTCTATCTCTGAGCTACACCCCCAGCCCTTTTAATTTATAATTTTGAAACAGGGTCTCACTAAGTTGCTAAGGCTGGCCTCAACCTGCAATCTTCCTATCTCAGCCCCTCAAACAGGGATTATGGGCATATACTGCCATATTTGGCTTTTTTTTTTTTTTTTTTTTTCTTAGTGAGCAATGCTCTTTTATTGAATATCTCCCTCCTATTGCTACTTTTAGTTTTCAATCTAAGGTCCTCTAATCAGGTTTTGTCTTCTATAAAGTAGAAAAAAATGACATAAGTCACACTTTCAAAGAGTAAAGAAATGGGCCCATGCTCAGAAAAAAAAACAAAAAAAAATGAACGAGATATCACCACAAATCCCATGTCCCCTCTCATCCATTTTCATTCCATGTGTTTTCTCTCTAAACTGATTGCTGGTAAATCTTCAGTGACTAAAAAGCAGAAGACACTAACTTCCTTTAAAAGCCCTGAGATATTTCATATTCATAAAGTGACACTCAGTTTAATTCGGAAGACATGCATAACTGGAAAAGGGTAGTTGAGCATGCTAATATACTTTTTGGTTGCTACCTCGTTTTTCAACTTACGATCTCCAGAATACATCCTGAATCAGGCACATAGTGGGGACTATGAAAAAACCCAGCCAGAAGTGTGGACAAAGCAGGATCATACTGGACTGCAAGAAACAGAAAGAAGAATAATGAAAGGAGAATTTTTCAGCTTTTCAATATCAACTGCCAGTGTGGCTGTACATTTCCTCCCCTCCACCACAACCAGGGATGCCAAAAATACATGGAGGCAGTCATGTGAAACTAGAGCCACTAGATCAACACAGCAATGGCAAATCTAAATGCAGTGTTAGCTACTTTAATTTAGTAGTATCTTCTATAAACAACCACATAAATATTTTGGTGGGGTAGGTTTCTATCCTAAGAATGCAAGGATGGATCAATATTATATTACTTAGCAATACAACTTTAACTGTTAGGTGTTGTGTTTAAAACAATTACACCCTTATAATCTCCTGAAAGAATTCATACTTCCCTCTGCTTAGCACATGAATTGGTGGCTGGCTGATCACTTTAGTTCAACTAGGGACTGCACTGATTTGAGACTGGCTAATGCTCCCTGGACCCTTTGTTTGCCTTTAGCTCTCCAAAAGTTTTTTTTCAACTGTCTAGTGTATTCTTTGGTTCTAGACTCCTGGTAGATCCCAGGCTCCATTCCAATGAGGCTGTTGAAACTGAGTACCCTTCTCAGTCTTACCTGAGTATTTAGTGTACCCTAGATAGCCACTGTCAGCTCAAGTGCCCCACTCTGTCATTAAGTTCTTTCTTTCTTTTGGAAATTTAGAGAAGCCTTTAAATGTAGAGATCACCTCTGTACAAAAATCATTGTATTTTATCTAGACTGCATTTTTAGTGTGTCTGTATTAATACAGCTTTTATTGCTATACAAAAAAGAAACATTTTAGGAAGGAGGGTTAAGATGACTAGTTTGAAGTATTGAGATTTTAGATAAAACAATCTCTTCCATAATTCAACCAGAATTTAGATGGGTCAGCAAATACTTCTCATTGCATTTTTTAAAATCTTTTCCTCCCAAATAATTTTGAAAGTAAGACCAGCTTTTATTGTTAATTAAAATCAATTTTTTTTAAAAATTTTTAAACAAGGTGTCACTAAGTTGCTGAGACTGGCCTCAAACCTGCAATCTGCCTGTTTCAGCAGATCCCAAGTATTGGGATTGCAGGCGTGCACCACCATGCCTGGTGGAAATCAATTTTCAGGAGGAATATAAAGACACTCATGGTTGGTAGAACTTACCTGTCCTGCCATGTCAGAAGCAACAGGGAGGGTGGGCCAGAAGTGAGAGTAAATTGCTAAAAACACCAGCCAGCTTAGCATGCTTCCCCAAATGGCCACATGACTAAACTGTGGAGAAGAGCACCAGAGCAGCATGTCAGGTCAGAGGGAAAAAACTACTTCTATCAACCCACAAAGGACATTTGGCTGGGTCATTTTTTCTCATGTAAAGATATTGATAATGCTTCCGTTCTTTGATATCTGAGATTTCTTTCCAACATTATTCTCAGAATATTTTGCTGTGGTCACAGGTAGCCATTGTTTATAGTATCTTACACAACAATACCTCAGCCACCCAAGCCAAGTGACATTCCATGCATCCAGTTAAAACGGGCAACTCTCAGCCAGAAGTGGTCCATCCAATTGATGGTTTAGTTAGTGAGATGATCTACTTCTCTCTACTTATTAATACAAAGCTTTCTTTGGGGAGGAGGGAAATGCTTGCACTAATTAAGAAATTATTAAGAGAGATAAAAATTTGGTTAAATCATACTTCTTCTGTAATGAGTAGTTCTAAAGCAGGGAGAGAAATTGTGACTCTTAGATTAGCTAAACTATACACATGAGTCTGGTAGAGACTGTGAGCTAAAAGATCACTGTTAATGACTGGATCCATGAACTTATGCTAAATTCTATAATGGTAAATACTAAGAAGTTAAAACCTTCTGTTCATCCAATTTGTTGCTGTTTGATAGCACAGCTTGCATCACCAAAGGAATATAAGGAAGTGCCCAGGAGCTCTCTGTTCTAAATCTTTGAGCATGTTGGGTACTAATCTATTATTATTCCTACCATAAGGTGATTAGCTATACTTGATGAGCCATTAGGAACCAAGTATTCTCATCATGTTAGGTACTACTTATTATTTAATTATGTCCAAACAACAAATACAATGAGGGATAAACCAATCTGCTATTTTCCGAAGTATCTGTTGATATTCATTTATGAATCATCTTAAAAAACAACTTTACTATATATCAAACATGAATCCACTGAGATAGAAATCCAGAAAACAATCTCATTCACAATAGCCCCCAAAACAATAAAATACTTAGAAATAAACCTAACCAAGGATGTTAGAGACTTTTACAATGAAAATTATAAAACTTCATTTTTCCAGAAAAATACAAATGTATTAAGTAAATACTAGGCAACTACAATTGGAATATACTCATGTTGTTAAATGCCATGTGATGTCAATTAAAGATGTGGGGACAATTCTTTTGAAAGATATCATTAAACACTGGTTCTCTGAGCTGTGAATTGAAAAATGTAAAGCATCTGGAAGAAGTGAGTCAGACACTTGTTCAAACAAGTAGGTCAGAGCTGTTTACATTGGAGGTTATGTTCTCTGTCCAATGACCCTACCCAAAAAGTTGCCAACAGGACATGAGGAAGATGATTAACAGGCTATTGAAAGGTACAAATTCTCTGTAATACGACATTCTCAATCTAACAGTGGGACTCTTTTCTATCTTTAACAATTCCAAAATACTAAAAGAGACTATCAGAAAGTAGCTTGAGGGGGTGGTTATTTAGAGAAAAATCTGTTACCTTTTTTCTATTATGCTTTACCACTCAGTAACTGCCCTCAATTAAAAGTTATATTTTATCTATACTATGCATTTATCAAGAAGCTTTTTTGTTCTAATTCAAACTGATTGACCAATTTGATTAGTCACTAGAATGATCAAAATTTCCATTTTGAACTATTTCTATCACTCTAAAATTTTGGTAAATCTGTCCTATGTTCTCAGTATCACAGCACCTTTGCCCTGGGTAACCAATCCAGAAAACAGAGATGATTAAGTTAGTCCTCTGATGGAAGCAATGACTGGTTTCCCCGATAGTCTATCATCATGTAACTGTTAAAGGAAAAAAAAAGGAAGATCTGTATTTCTTACTGAAATTATTATCCTTGAAGTTTTTATCAAACCCTGAATTTCTTCTAAATTTTATAGTGATCCAAAAATAAGAACTACACTTCTCACTGGAACTATTTTTTAGGTGTTTTTCAGACCCTCAATTCCTTCTAAGCCTATAGTGACCCAAATACAAACGTCCCACTTCTTATTGGAACTATTTTTCTTATTTCAGGTCTTTTTCAGATTCTGAATTTCTTCTAAATCTACAACAAACCAACCATAGGATTGGGAACATTCCTTCTGAGGCCCTTTTGCTAGTGTAGAAAGTTCAATTCCAATTGGAGAAAGTTACCTGAGTCCCAGCCTTTTCAGCAAAACATTATGCCTATCACCTAGAAAAATAAATCAAATATCCAAGCACCCATCTTGGGTGGAAAGAAAATAGTTACTTATGCTTTTTATTTAAAAAATATAACTATGTGATACAAAATGTCAAAAAAGTCATATGGTGCTACATTAAGATATTTTCACTTCTTTTTCTTAGGAGAAAGGAGTTATAGAGAAACTTTTCTCATTTTTTTCTTCCACTCCCATATGCCCAAAGTTGAAGGCGGGATATTTTATAGGTTCTATCACACCTTCTTAACTGAAAAACCACTCATGTCATTTTTCTTCCAGCCATGGCTACATGGAAAACAAAGTCTCTTGTGCTATAATATGACTCCAAAAAAAGGATAAAGAAATGTGTAATACAGTAGCCTCTCATCTCAGGGAGGTGAACAGGGTCTCATCACTGGATTCAAACTGCATTGTTTTCTTTTACCACTCTTTCAACTAAATAAAAACTTGCATTTACAGGGTTAGCTCCTGCATAATCTATGTGATCCTTCCTTGAAAGAATGAAAAAAAATTTTAAGAAGAACAAATGCTCCTAAGACTTCTGAAAAAGAAGTTAACAACAACTTCGTTCTCCAGGAGAAAAACCCTTCCTTTCATCCCAAAATGTGAATTCTCCATGTAAAAATGTGTATCTGTATAGACACTGTGATGGTTCACTCAGATATGAAATTAATCTTGATATTTCATCTTTATGCTTTTTTTTTTTTTTTTTTCCGGTACTGGGGATGGAACCCAGGGGCATTCTACCTCCAGGCTACACTCCCAGCCCTATTTTTTATTCTTTATTTTGAAACAAAGTCTCACTAAGTTGTCTCACTAAGTAGCTGAGGCTGGCTGAGAACTGGGATCTTCCTGGCTCAGCCTCCTAAGTACTGGAATTACAAGTGTGCGCCACCACACCCAGCTGCCTTTATGCTTCTTTATCACATCAAAGGTCTAAGTGCAAAACAGGACCTTTGTTCCTGTCCAGTAACTCTTTGTCATAGGATGAACCAGGATTTAGAGATACAGGTAACTTTTTAACATCTTTTTCATTTCAAATTATAATCAATATTTGGAATTTACTGCTGCAGTCTCAACTGTGCTTATGATAATAATTGCCAAAACTGGAAGACATTTTTTTAAAACCCTGAAGCCATCCATACTTGCCATTTACTAAGTCTTCTTGTTTGGCACAAAATGGGAGGCATGCACATATACCACAATTCAAATACCTATTTTAAATTAAATATCAGCCTTCAGCTTGCAAAATAATTTCTTTATAATACATAAACTATAGGAGAAGACCCATGTGAGTTGCTTTTTTCTCCTTGGAGATGTCAGCAGGATAACTAACTTCATCCTACAGGCTTCCCTGTGTTGAATCTGAGAAGTGGAAAATAAAAGAAAAGCAGTCTTTTCTCTTCCAAACCATGGAGGTAATGTGTAGAAAGATATCCACATTTCAACAGAGAAAGTTAAAAAGAAGCAGATCTATTCGCTCTAGAAGACAATATAGAAATACAGCCAAGTCCTGAGTTCAGAATTTTGTTTTAAGATGAATATAAAAGCACCTAAAGATGAGGAAAATGTTCTTCCTGTGTTAAGGATCCTCTCGCACATTTCAGCAGAAGAACTCAGCCTCCCAGGGGTGACCCCACCCCAGGAGAGATAGAAGATGGCCCAGAAGTGCCTCACTCTGTCATCTTCACAACTGAATAAGACCTTAGAAGAAAGATGGAAAGATCTCCCATGCTCTTGGATAGGCAGAAAGAAATATTAAAATGACCATGCCACCAAAAGTGGAACTTTGTAAGTCCAAAAAAATCTTATCTCCCTCAACCTGAGACCTAGTTCATAGACACGGAGGACATCAGCCACAGAATTGCAGTCCTGTGAGGACAGGGTCAGAGTAGGACAACCAAATCCATGACACTGTTCATACCCCTGTCCCACTGCACACCTAATGGTAAAGGTGAGTGAATGAACCTCATGGAGGTGAGTGCAGACTCCTCACAGGGTAACTAAAACAACAACAACAACAAAAATGAAGAAGGGAGTGGGAATCCACACAGACCATGGACACTACACACAGAACTCTGAGGAAAACACTAGGCTTGAAAGCCTCAGACCAACCTAGCCTTCTCTGTGGAGAGCATGGAGGACCCTATGCCTGGAGTTCTATGCTCAGCATGGAAAGAAACACTGAGCCAAAGTCTCACTGCAGAAGACTATAGCATGGGGCTGCATTGTTAGTCTTAACATCTCTGTTACAGGTTTCCAAGCAAGCAAGAACTCTTGCAATGTGTTTGGGAACCAATTGAAATAAGTGTACCTTAAATAGCTGGAAGCATCCATGCAGATCCAAGAGGGCTGCAGAGGGCAAATACAAGAGATTTTTATTGTTTTTTTTATTTTTCTCTTTTCTTTTATGATCTATATATTTCTTTGTTTTTTGCTGCTGCTTTGTACTTGTGTATTTGTAGGGAGTTTTACCTCCCTTTTGCTTGTTTTCTCTCTGTCTTCTCTCCTTCCTTCTGTCCTTTTTTTTTTCCCTCCCCTGCACAAACAGGAAGGACTACCAGACACTAAGAACAAACCAAACACAGATGAGAGATGGAAATTCCCAGGATCCTGCATAAAGAAGTTTAAAAATGCACAGGACACAAACTGCTCTGCCCACACCTTAGAGACTACTCCCTATTGTGGAGGTGATAGGTGATAGTCCCCAGTTTTAACACCTGGAACCTATCGACTTCACCATTGCAGTAGGCAGACAGAGTCCTGGAATAACTGCAACCTAGAACTGGCAGTCTACAAGTAGAACAACAGAGGGGTGATACAGGACACAGACCTCAAAGTCAGCATTATAGAGTGATAAATACTCAATAGAAAGCTGTGAGTACCCATAAAGCAGAGGTCATTCACTATTAAGGCATACTTTGAGGTAAATATTTACCTCTAGAATAAAATACTATTAACGGAGAGAGATTGGACATAGGAAATCCACAGAGTGAGAGAAAGCTATCAAAAGCAACAAATATGTAAACTTAAATCTGAAATCATGAGAAAGAATAGCAAGGAAATAAGCCAGGCAAGGTGGCACACACTTGTAATCCCAGTACTTGGGAGGCTGAGACCAGACGATTGGGTTTGCAGCCAGCCTCAGCTAATTAGTGAGGCTCTCCACAACTAGGTGAGACCCTGTTTCAAAATAAAGAATAAAACAGGGCTGGGGATGCAGCTCGGAGATAAAATGCCCCTGGGTTCAACCCCTAGTACTGCAAAAAAAAAAAAAAAAAAAAAAAAAAAAAGCAAGGAAACAATGAGTCCCCACAATCTCACAACAGAAACTACCAACTCAGAGTTACAGAGAATGCCAGAAGGAGAAAAAAGAAGTTTAATAGCAGAAATGACCCAAGATTTCAGAAAAGAGTTCAGAGAGAGCCTGAAAGAAATAAAATATCAAATCAACAAAGAATCTGATACCCTGAACAGGAATAAAAAAGAAGCTCTGAAGGAAGTGAAGGATACAATAAATGAAATGAAAACATCAATACAAACCATTAATGGTAGACTATACCACATGGAAAACAGAATCTCACTCTTAGAGGATGACCACTCCAAAAATGAATACATAGTATATAATTTAGAAAAATCAATTTGGCAACATAAGCTGAACATCCAAGAGATTTGGGATAAATTTAAAAAAGCAAACTTAAGAATAATAGGCATAGAAGAAGGTCTAGAAGTCAAAACCAAAGGAAAAAAAATCTTTTCAGAGAAATAATATCAGAGAATTTCCCAAACATAGAAAGTGATGTCAATACACAGGTACAGGAAACATATAGAATCCCCATTAGATATAAGGAGTAGTTTAACATTACAGCCTTCTGGATGTTTAAACCTGAGTTACCGAGGGTCAGTTCTAATATGTGATGCTATACATATGTAATTTTTTTCTTAGGCTGTGTTTTGATAACCAAATATTAAAAATGTCAAGTGTTTTATCTAAGTGCTAAGTGTTTTTTTCTCCTTAGCCAAAAGAAGTTATCTAAATTAATCCTCAAGCTATTCCGTGAAATAGAGACGGGACCCTTCCAAACACATTCTATGAAGCCAACATCACACTAATACCAAAACCAAATAAAGACAGCTCAAGAAAAGAAAACTATAGGCCTATATCACTGATGAATTTAGATGCAAAACTGCTAAACAAGATACTAGCAATGCGCATTCAAAACCACATCAAGAAAATTATACACCATGACCAAGTTGGGTTCA
>PVLC010005877.1:6275-73176 GCA_004027655.1 Graphiurus murinus | reverse complement strand
GTGGTGGCGCACGCTTGTAATCCCAGCATTCGGGAGGCTGAGACCGGAGGATCCGGGTTCGAGGCCAGCCTCAGCTGCTTAGTGAGGCACTCTGCAACTTAGTGAGACCCGGTTTCAAAATAAAGAATAAAAAATAGGGCTGGGGGTATAGCTCGGAGGTAAAATGCCCCTGAGTTCCATCCCCAGTACCGCAAAAAAAAAAAGAATGTTGCATTTGTCCTTCTGAATTTCTCATGAATAAATAGAAAGGATAAAGCCATCATTTTATTTTCATTTGAAGACATGACATTTAAGCCGGGCGTGGTGGTGCACACTTTTAATCCCAGTACTTGGAAGGCTGAGACAGGAGAATTGCAGGTTCGCCTTTAGCCTCAGCTACTCAACTTAGTGAGACCTTGTTTCAAAATAAAGAATAAAAAATAGGGCTGGGGATGTGGCTTGAAGGTAGAATGCCCCGGGGTTCAATCCCCAGTAACACACACACACACACACACACACACAAAACAACAACAACAAAAGACATGACATTCTGCCATCTCCATTACTGAAGCCCTGCCACTTCCTTATCCTGCTTGGAGAAGTCAAACCTTACTTCCTATCAACCCTTGCTTCTATTATTTTGGAAAATATATAAATTACAAAACTTGAAGAGTTTCTCTAGTGTTTTCGTATGCTTATTTGGATCCAACCACAGCATTAAGCTTGCTTGTTATATTAAATGTTGAATATAGTGTTTAAAGTTTTGGTATTTTGCAGAATAAAATTTAAATTGGAAGCTGATTTTCCCCAAGAAATAATAGAAATATCCTTGCTCTGTGAAATGTGAGTAATGCAAGAATGGGCTTGATTATGACTTGAGCAGGATTATGGATCCTAGAAAACCAAATCTAGATATAAGCTCATTTCTCCATATTAAGGCCAAGCATATTTTTAGAAAATGAGTGAAAAATATGAACCAGAATCTCATCTCATGTAGGCACCTTTTGGCCTTGTGTCTAGAGAAGTTTTAAAATTTTATCAATGGACTGGTTTATTTTTCATGTGTTTTTAAGATTTAGGCTAACTTTTTAAGATTTAGGCTAACTATGTTAATAAGGTACAATCTGGAGGTCATACATATTTTTTAAAGGTTTTATAAAAGACCAAGGAATTTTCTGTACTGCTTGGGTCCCTTTCTGTGACAGTGCCCTGCTCTCCTTTTCAGCCTGACAACAGTTGTGCTTGCTGCCTAACGCTCTGTAAAATGTTACTTAAATATTTCTAACTTATTGTTTCATGCTGGGTTTTATGGTACATAAATTTCTATTTAGGTCACTAATTTACAGAAGTTTGTTACTAATATCACTGCAGGCTCCATCCATCTAAAAATATAGCTCATAACCTATGCTAAAAATATTTTGTATATTCACACTGCATGTAAACAGTGTTGTTTTTTTATTAGTGTGCAGTGCTTTGTCTATGGAAATGTTGATGTTGCATCATATATTTAGAGGGCTAGGAATACAAGTATGGTGGAAAGACTACAGAAAAGTAAAATTCTTGCGGGATGGGATTTATGGAGTTTTCCAAGTGCTCTGCAGAAAATCTACATACAATACTCACATTTTCTGTGGAGTATCTTGCAGAATGTGCAGGGACTCTTATTTCCTGTATTCTCCTTATTTCTAACTTGTTTATATAGAATTAAAACCACAAATATATTGAGCTCAAAAGAGGCAGTCATTATTATTAGAATGGCCATGCTTTTACCTTAAAAATATTTAAGTTGTCTAGAAATAACATAAGTTGGATCTTCTTTTTGGTACTGAAGACACATAATTCTGAGGAATGACATTTTGAGTCTTTCTGTAGGTGTCATTATCTGGAGGAGATGGTTTAGGGGATGGAAGGTTTAAGACTTTGGAAGAGTTTCTTGGGATTATTTTGAACAATCTCCAGTTCTATAAGTCACTGGTTACTTGTATTCAATTCTGAGTTCTAATCCCATCCTTCACTAGTAAAAGTGAGGGAAAGAGGTAGGTTAATTGGGAGCAAACCCAAGTTTTACAAGTTGGTTTTGTTCCTGAGATCCTAATAGTTCTGATTTCCTGGGTGAGGCAGATTGGGTGCTGCCCTCAACTCTGTGACAGAAATGTCACTGCTGGCCACAACAGATAGACTCCAAGTCGCAACCAATTGGAAAGATTCTTGTGCCTCAAAGCCACACTGATTTAAGTTGCCAATTAACCTGTCCAGAGCTGGGCTTTTTATCACTTTTCAAGGGTATATTGACATTTGATAGTCCTGTTCATAAATGAAAAATCTTACAACTTGTTTAAAATACCTTTGCAGAAAACTGAGACCATTGGTTCTGTCTCTGAAATAGTGATGCTGTGGTAGGTTTACTGTTCAGTATTTACACGACTCCCCAGAGCCCCAAAACCATCATCTGTGAAGATTTTTTTTACAAACAGTTCCCAAAGAATTTTAATGTAGCAAATAAATCTTGGAAAACTGCTCTCTTTCTGATTTACCCCCCAGTACATGTTAAAGAAGCAACAGCGACTCCTGTAAGTAACGGATTCTTCAGGCCTCGGAGGTGGCACTTTCCTTTTGGTGCTGGCACTTTGCTTGACCTCTTGGTTGGAGGAGGAGGTCTTGCAGCTCTCTTCTGATGCTGGCCTCGAGTGAGGGCACTGTCAGCAGTGCTGGGTCTGGGGCCTCGAAGGGCGCATCCTGCTGTCTAAGTGTGCTCTGCACAGATATGAACTCCACCAGCTTTTCTTCAGTGGCAGTTTACTCTGAAACTTCATAAATGTTCACATTACAATGATAAAATATTTTCCAAAAGCTAACTCCTAGATAATTAGGACAAATGGGATGAAATCTGAGTAATGAAAGTTTTCCAAGAGGGCTCTTTTCCTGAATTTATAATAAAATCAATACTAACCATTCAACATTTGCACCCACAGCCAGGGCATTGTGTGCAACTCTCTGGTCTGTAATCCACCCAGACTTCAACCTGTGCTTCCATTTTCAAGAGCAAGATATCCTTTGTAGGATGATAAGGAAACTGAGATGCATTTCCTGGTCAGGTTCTCTACTGTGTTATTTTCCCCTCTTGTGGCTACATTTTTTTCTTTTTGTATAGAAAGGAATACGCAGGCCATTTAACAACTGCAAAGCATAGTCTGCACAGGCCTTAAAGATTACTGGCAACAAAACATATTTATGCCTTTATAAGGAATTGAAATTTACTACTCACTAAATAAAATTTCCCTGTCTTTCTCAGTTCTTTTTCTTTGGGAATGGTTGGTGTGTGGTGACCTAAAGGATATTTCACTGATGTCTTTTGTCTCCTGAAGAAATATTTTGTAACATTTCCTGCCAATGATAAAATTTTGAAGTAATTCTAAATTGTAATATGTGTGAATAATTTTATGTTACATATCAAAATTTTCCAAGCGTCTCAAGACTGAAAGAATAGAGGGCACATAATGAATGAAAGTGGAGATTTCTTGTGTGGGGAAGAATGTTGCCATTCAATAGAGGTGATTTTTTTCCAGGTGACAATTAGTTGATTATTTTTACAATGTGAACTAAAATTACTTAGATTAAATGATAATACTGCCTGTGTAACATTCCTCTGACAAAGTGAGGAGGAGCCAGGCATGGTGGTACATGCCTATGATCATAGTAATTGGGAGGCTGAAACTCGAGGATTGTAAGTTTGAGGCCAGCTTCAGCAATTTAGTGAGACCTTCAGCATCTTAGCAAGACCCTGTTTCAAAATAAAAAATAAAAAGGGTTGGGGATGCCCTTGGGTTCAATCCTTAGCATCTCCCTCCCCCCAAAAAAGAGATTAGGATACATGGGTAAGAAGGTCCCAGAGAGCATGGGAGGTGGGTGATCTGGAAGCACTGTTGAAAGCAAGTGGCATCTAGTGAGCTGGGCCATCCACTCCTTTTGCCTCATTCAGAATAGTGTTGACCATTCATACATTTCTGAATAGGCTTTATTTTTTCTTTTGGATGCAACTCTAAATTTTTATAAACATATAAACATGAATGGACATGTCAAAGTGATATTTTGGATGGGGAATGAGGCTGAAGGAAACTTTACTAAAAGAGAAGTAGTCAAATACCCTTTGAGTAGTAGTATAAAAACTATTTCTACTTGTAGATGTTTTCTTATTAAGAAAGTTTTACATACTGAGGTTGTGATAGTCATTCACTGACTACATCTTTGAGTATCTTTTCTGTCTGTAGTAGGTTTAGTCTCCTATGAGGGAATTTTGAGAGTTATAGAAAAGAATAAAACATGCCTATAATTCTAGTACTTGGGAGACTGAGACAGGAGGTTCACAGGTTCAAGGCCAGCCTCAGCAACTTAGTGAGGCTCTCAGTAACTTAGTGAGGTCCTATTCCAAAATGGAAAATAAAATAGGGCTGGGGTTCTTGGAGGTAGAATACCCCTGTGTTCCATCCCCACTACAAAACAGAAAGAGAGAGAAATAAAAAAAAAAAAAAAAAAAAAAAAAAAAAAAAAAAAAAAAAAAAAAAAAAAAAAAAAAAAAAAAAAAAAAAAAAAAAAAAAAAAAAAAAAAAAAAAACACCAAAACATGATTCCTGACTTCAAGGGGCTTATTATTTGGTAGATGCAAAATAACTCTAGTATTGTCATATGTATTAAGTGAGATAATAGAAGTACAAAATGCCCTAGGAGTCTAGTGGAAGGAAGCCTGCATTGCAAGGTTGATCAGGGAAGACTTTTAAAGATATATTAATGCTAGGCTTTGGAAGATACCAGAGTTTTTTTAAGTCAGAAAGGGCAAAGAAGCCGGGCGTGGTGGCGCACGCTTGTAATCCCAGCATTTGGGAGGCTGAGACCGGAGGATCCAGGTTCGCGGCCAGCCTCAGCTACCTAGTGAGGCACTCCGCAACTTAGTGAGACCCGGTTTCAAAATAAAGAATAAAAAATAGGGCTGGGGGTATATAGCTCGGAGGTAGAATGCCCCTGAGTTCAATCCCCAGTACTGCAAAAAAAAAAAAAAAAAAAAAAAAAAAAAAGAAAGGGCAAAGAAATGTATTTCTGGCAAAAGCTACCTGAATGAGAAAGGATGTATTTAGGAAATGGCAAATGCTTTTATTTGGCTTAAATATAAGATATATGTAGGAGGATAGAAGGAAATGAGATCTATATATAGGTTGAAGTCCAACTATAAAGCATTGAGTATGCCAAACAAGTGGAGATTGAATTTATATGACAGCTGATCATGAGGCTTGAAATCTAGGAAGTTACTGAGCCAGAACTGTGCTTTAGAAAGATGTTCTGGAAAGCCATGAGTAAAGTAGATTAGAATGAGGGCTAGAGGATACTAAAAGATTGCAATTCAGAAAACCTATTTGTATTAACTGTAACAAATGAAAAGTAGGTCTCCCTCCCACCCTTCCTTATACTGGGAATTGAACCCAGGGGCATTCTACCTCTGAGCTACACGCTCAGCTTTCCTTATTTTTGGTTTTGAAACAGGGCTCAGGAAGTTGCAGGCCTCGAACCTGCGATCTTCCTGTCTCAGCTTCCCAAGTATTAGGATTATAGGTATGCGCCACCATGCCTGGCCTTAGAGGGTCTAGTTTAAATATGTACAGTTTATTATATGCCAATTACACCTGAATACAGCTGTTTAATGAGAGAAAAACAAAAAGCCCCTAAGGTATGATAATGAGGGCCTGCACTTGGAAATAAACAGGAAAGGGCAGATTTGAAAGGTATCTTGGAATGGTATCTATAGACGTGGCAATCATGGCTCAATGGAGGAGGATGGAGAGAGTGAACAAGTAGGAGTCAAAAATGATCAGGTTTTTAAGTTTGGGTAATTTAGGAAAATTGTGGTGCCAGAATAGAAATGGAGAAGTCAAGAGGAAAGAGAAGAAGGGTTTTTGTTGTTTGTTTGTTTATTTTGTTTTCTTTTAATGAACTCTTGGAAAATTGAAGTGCTGGCAAGATGTTAAAGTAGCTTTGTCTGGGACTTGGGTGAAAAGGTAGAGTGGAGTTACATGAGGTTGGTTAGGTTGTTAGCAGACTCTATTATGGTTTGGGATTTACTGTGGGTCCTTTTCTTAGCTCAGTATAGAAATAAAGAGTCAGAAAACCTAGATGTGCGGCTAAAGTAGGATTTATTACAAAGCAAAAGTAAAAGCCCCATACTGGAGAGGAGTGAGGTGGACTGCTCGAAATGAGATACTGTCTCCTCTGGATCTTCAAGGTTTATATATAAATCCTGTTTCCTTATCTCATGAGAGCTGGCATCTAGAGCTGGCCAGCCCATCACAACAGGATATGTCTTAATCAGCAATCCCGGTTGAATAGTCACAGGGTCTTTCATAGTCTTAGTCACTGTGATCAGAATATTCATCCTCTTTTATTGACTTGCATACATCTGTAGGCAAGGAATAGGGTGTTGAGATTGATCCAACTACTTCCTGCTGTTTTGGGATGAAGTGGGGCCCTAGCCTTAGGGTTATATGCAAGCAACATGTCACACAAAGGAATGTCCCAGGCCCCTGGGGTCCCTTGGAATATCCAGTCCCAAGGGACTCTGTTAGATGTTCATTTGTGGTTTTATCTGGAGCACCATCTGGACCTTGATGGCTTTACTCCTGTTGGAGACAAGCCTGACCATATGATTTAGTAAACATGGGCCAAATATGAAACCTTTTAAAATAATTTTTAAATATAATCAGCTTCATCACACAAGAAATATTATTTTTATAAGCTTCATCTTCCACAAACATTCTACAATGTACTCAAACCTACTGTAACTTTCTTTTAACCTTCCGATTTTACCCTAGTCTTTCCTTTTACATTTGGGACAATCTTAGGGTAAACTGTATCGTACAAAATCCTTTTTTTATCCCTAAAATGTTCTCTTTTCTTTTTAATCTTTCCTTACCAAAACTTCTCATGCTCATGTACCTTCTTTACATCTCTCTCTCATTCCTACATACTAGTTCTTTTCTGCCTTAATTCCTTTCTTGATGTTACATTTTGAAGCAGTTTTATAAACTTTTTAACAAAATAAGAAACATTAAAATTATCTACCCACGTTTTATAGTGGCCTGGACTTTAAAGAGTTGCAGCTTTTCTGTTCAGATGTTTACATTTTTAGCTAGGACTGACTAAAATAACAAACCTCCAAGCAATCTTGAATAGCAAAATTATCTTAGTATAAGCAGGACAGCAAAAGAGGGGAAAAAGAATAACTTAGGGTTTTTTTCCTTCCCTTTTGGGACTCTTCTGGAGGGATGAAATGGTCCTGTAGACAAAAGAGCCAGAAAACCCAGATGTGCTGCTAAAGTAGGATTTATTGCAAAGTGAAAGTAAAAGCATCACACCGGAGAAAAGTGAATGCGGAGTGCTCAAAACCAGACACTACTGCCCTCTGGACTAAGTCCTGTTTCCTTATCTCATGAGAGCTTGAGCTGACTGGGCCTGTCACTATGGGGTATGTCTTCATCAGTAACCCCAGTTGAGCAGTAACAGGGTCTGCCTTAGTCCTGGTCATAGTGACTAGAACAGACCCCACACAAACTGAAGTATGAATGGAGTTCCTTTTACTTTCTGTGACCTGAATTAAACCACCTGTAGAAGAGGGAGAGAGGGAGGGAGGGAGGGGGAGAGAGAGAGAGACCGAGAGAGAGTTGTGGTGTGTGTGTGTGTGTGTGTGTGTGTGTGTGTGTGTGTGTATGTGTGTGTGTTTTACTGGGATTTGAACCCAGGGGAGTTCTACCTCTGAACTATACCCCCAATTCTTTTTATTTTTTGTTTTGAAACAGGGTCCTACTAGGTTACTGAGATTCTGTGTTGCTGAGGCTGTCCTTGAACCTGTAATCCTCTTGTCTCAGCCTCCAAGTACTGAGATTACAGGCATGCACCACCATGCTTGGTTTACTTGTAGTAGTATTCTTGATTAATATTTGAATTGTTATTGTGGCCTGGTACAGATAGGAATAATTTTTGTGTTTTTTTACACTGGATTTTTATTAACTGAAACATTTTTATACCAAGATGCTGAGCATAAGTTCAGAAACAGATTTTTAGGTTAAGAGTTTTGTTTGCTTGTGTGAAAATGATAGGTACCCTCTTTTCTGGGTGTAGATGGAGGAAAAGAAGGGCCTGTCAACTTCTGGGTACCAAAGCTTTTTAAAAGGGACAGAAATAGGATAAAGTTCTTTTACTATCTTAATACCTTCTGATTTTTTTTCTAGTTCGTTTTAATTAAGGACCACAAATAGGAAAAGCTGTCATTGCATTTTGTTTTAATCAGTTCTCATTAGCACATTCAGATGTGTTGAAGTTTTGTGCTTTTGTATGTTTGTGTGCTTTGGGACTTTTAATTTATCAATAATATAGCTCCTCTTGGCATAGGAATATTCTAGATTTTTTAGTTTTCTTAAAAATAAAATAGAAAAATACCTATTTTAAAACAAGTGGAAGGTATATATTTTAGCTTTGTTCATTCAGGGTGGCCATTCATTTTTTGGATGTTAGCACATTTGACTTTCTACCTTGATTTTTTACATTTTAAAAATATTAAGCAGCTGGGCACAGCGGCACACACCTATAATCTCAGTACTTGGGAAGCTGAGACAGAAAGATTGCAGGTTTGAGGCCAGCCTCGGTGAGGCCCCAGCAACATAGACCCTGTTTCAAAATTAATATATATATATAAATATAATATATAACTATATATAAATATATAACTATATATATATAACTATAACTATAACTATATATATATATATATATATATATATATATATATATATATATGGATGTAGCTTCAAGTTAGAATGCCCTTGGTTTCAATCTCCACTACCCCCCCATGAGAATATTATAAACAATTTTATGACAATAAATTAGTAGTTATAGTGGACAAATTTATTGAAAGACAATCTATCTAAATCACTCAGGAAGTAATACATAACTGGACTAGCCATGTGTCTATTAAAGATATTGAATTTAAGACTAAAAGCTTCCCACAGTGAAACATGAGGCCTAAATGGCTTCACTTGTAAATACTATTAAATATTTAAAGAAGGAATACACCTATTCTACATAAACTCTTGTAGAAAAATTGAACAAGGGAGGATAGTTCCCAATTCATCCTTTGAGGCCAGAATTACCCTACTACCAAAATTAGAAAAGAAATTATATAAGAAGAAAATTACTGACCAGTATTCTTCAAGGAACACATTAACAAAATTTTAGCAGATCAAAAATCCATAAAAAGAATAATGTATTTAATAATGTATCATAATGGAATGGGAGGGTTTTTTCCCTAAAATGCAAGGCTGTTTTAACATTAAACAATGTAATTTACTGCATTAACAAACTGTTAGTTTGCTACAGCTATCATAGCAGAATAGAGGCTTCAACAACGGAAATTTATTTTTTTATAATTACGGAGGCTGGAAGCCCAGGGTCAAGATATGAGCACATTTGTTTCTCCTGAGGCCCCTCTTTGTGTATGGCTATGCCCTAGTCATCCTTCTTATAAGAAAACTAGTCCTACGGAGTAGGGATCACCCTAACAACCCCGTTTTCACTTCATTACCTCTTTGTAGTATCTGTCTCCAGATGTAGTCACATGCTGAGATCCTGGGGTACAGAACTGCAACATATGACTGGAGGCCTGACATCTGATTTAAGAGTTGTTACAGAGTTACTTTAATAAAAATAACAGCATGGTATTGGCACAAAAATAGACACATACACCAATGAAGTAGAATAGAAGACTCAGAAACAGACCCACAGACTTAACAGTCAACTGATTTTTGACAAAGAAGCCAAAAGTATACATTGGAAAAAAGATAGCCTCTTTAACAAATGGTGTTGGCAAAATTGGTTAACCATATGCAGGAAAATGGAAATAAACCCCACTTTCTCACCCTGCACAAGAGTCAACTCAAGGTGGATCAAGGACCTGGAAGTCAGACCGGAGACCTTGCAGCTACTTGAAGAGGGCATAGGACCAACACTTGAACATATAGGCACAGGTAAACCCTTTCTCAACAAGACCCCAAAAGCACAAGCAGCTCAAAGGAAGATCAATACATGGGATTGCATTAAACCGAAGAGCTTCTGCACAGCAGAGGAAACTATCAAGAACCTCAACAGAGAGCCTACAGAGTGGGAGAAAATTTTTGCCAGTTACACTTCAGATAGAGGTCTAATATCTAGGATATACAAAGAACTCAAGAAAATCGCAACTAAGAAAGCAAATAACCCAATCAAAAAATGGGCAAAGGATCTAAGTAGACACTTCACAAAAGAAGAAATACAAATGGCCAATAAGTGTATGAGGAAATGTTCCACATCATTGGCAATCAGGGAGATGCAAATCAAAACTACCCTGAGATTTCACCTAACTCCAGTCAGAATGGCAATCATAAAAAACACGAATAACAACACCTGCTGGCGAGGGTGTGGAGAAGTGGGAACCCTAATACATTGTTGGTGGGACTGCAAACTTGTGCAACCACTGTGGAAAACAGTATGGAGGATCCTCAGACGAATGGGAGTGAACCTACCATATGACCCAGCAATACCACTACTGGGTATATACCCAACAGAATGGAAACCAAATTATCAGACCGATGCATGTGTATCTATGTTTATAGTGGCTCAATTCACAATAGCCAAACTATGAAAGCAGCCAGGATGTCCATCCACAGATGAACGGATTACAAAACTATGGGATATATATACAATGGAATTTTACTCAGCCATAAAGAAGAACAAAATCATGTTCTTTGCAGGGAAATGGATGCAACTGGAAAACATTATATTAAGTGAGATTAGTCAGTCACAAAGAGTAAAGAAGCACATGTTCTCCCTAATATGCGGATGCTAGGGAGAAGATGGGGCATAGTAGGGTCTCCAGATCAGAAGGAGAGATCCTTGATAAGCAAAGAAGTTGATTTAATTGTAGTGGATTCATGGGGCAGAGGGACGCCCTAAAGCACATGATGTAATTACACAATCATATCAAGGTCACTCACTGAACTGATCCTGAGGGGGAGGGAGGGGGAGGGAACGGGGTGGGAATTGGGGAAGGGTCAAATGAGAATTGTGTCCAAATATGTTGTTAACAACTTGTACTTAACAAAGATGTATGCTATATTGCACGAATTACTACAATAAAAAAATTAAAATAAAAATAACAGTATTGGTATAAAGAAGAATGGAACAGAGTAGAGTTTAGAAGTAGACCCACACAGTTATGGGCAATTGGTATTCAAGAAATGTGCAAAAGCAGTCCAACAGAAGTGTTTCAACAGAGGGCTATCCATAGATAAAAATGAACTTCAACCCATACCTTTTTCCATAGACAAAAATTAACTCCAAATGGACCATTGATCCAAATGTAAAATATAAAGTGGTAAAACTTCTATAAGAAAGAATAAAACATAGTCTGGAGATAGAAGGCCTCTGGGTTCCATCCCTAGTACCACACAGACAAAAAAAGTTTACTGAGATGTACACTTCAAATATGTATGGTTTGTTTCAATGAAACTTCAGTACAGCTGTTTTAAAACATTCTGCTTTCTTTAAGAAGGAAACGGGATTATGGAGCTCCAAGTTTTAAACAACCTGGAAGATATTTTTAGGTCTTGAGGGTGGGTCTGACTTGCTTGAAAGTATTCACACCATGGACATCAAGGTCTCTGCTATAACACTTTCTGTTTTGCCTCCAGAGGATGAACAGAGTGAGCATAGTAAAGCCTCATCGAGACCAAGGAAGGGATTTCCTGAAGTGTAAAATTTAATTGCGTTCATAGTTAGGGTTTAAAATTTCATCAATTATTAAGTTATGTAGCCTTTTAAAAAAGCCCTATGAAATGATAGTAACAAATTCTGTGGGTTGACTGAGTACCTATATGGTATATGAAGAAACATTTCTTTTTGTTTATTGTAAGATCACTAGCTATTAGTTTAGAGCATCCTATTGTTCTTATATTACACTAGTAAATTCTTTTTTCTTTTCTCTTAGAAGGGAAGTAATACACAACTGCAGCCTGCATAATGGTGTTTAGACTAATGTTGCCAGTGACAAAACAAATAGCAAGGTGTTGTCAGCTTCCTGGGTTGAAATGATGCAAGGGGCAGACTGGTTGTATAATCTCTGGGATCCAACTGGTTGATGATTGCTGTGATATTGCTAAGTTGGGAAGGAGGAAAACACAAAACTTAAGTACACAGAGAAACTTGTGTAGAAATAATAAGATTGTCTGCATTTTCTTACTACATAAGATATAGATGCAGATCCCTGGAAGTTGAGTGCTGAAATTGTTAATGTATGTGTTAATATATAAACAAACATTTCTCTGAAAAAAATTATAGCAGCATTAACCCCCATTCTATTAAATAGGCTGTTTTGCTAATTGTTATCTGTATCAGCTTATTTTGTAGTTGATTTATATATCATAAACTAGTTTGAGATGATCCCCTAAAAATGATGGAACAAATGAAATAATGTAAAGCTAAAACTGTCTGTGTAATGCTACAAACCACAATAGATAAATCAATCCAGGAAGTAATAATTAAGAAAGAAAATGACTCTTTTAAAATTAGACTCTATATTGACCTCTACTTTAAAAGAACTGGTCTTTGCAAATAGTTATACTTGTAAATAAAATGTACATTTGTGTAGTATGAAATGGGTTCTTTGACCAAAATTGGTCTTTATAGATTATGCATAATCATGAACATGATTTTCAACTGTGAAGGCATATTGGTAAGCATAGGCTAAACTACTGTTGTAATAACAACAAAAATAAAGTCTTAGTAACTTAGCCTAATAAAATATTATTTCCTGTTAATATTGAATATCTACTATAGGTCAAGGATTCTGTTCTATGTAGTCTCTCAGAGACCTAGGCTGATGGAAGCTTCACCATCTTATAGTTAGCTATGCCATCTGAAACATGGGGCCTCTGGTCACAGGGAAGGGTGAAGTTGGAGAGTCGCGCACTAGCCTTTAAATTATTCAGCATGAAAGTGACATGTTCCTTCACTCACAGCCCACTAGCCAGAACCTGTAACATGGTTTCAGCAAACTGCAAGCTAGATGAAGGATTGTGCAGAGCTCATGGATATACAGTGATAAATAAAAGTCTTTGCTATGGAAGGATAGTCCGATTTTTGCATAGCATGAACTCTGCCTGGCATTTTGGAAATAATGTCTTCAATAGAAAATTTAATGTCATATAATAATTAAAGTAGTCAATGGTAAAGATGCTTATAAAATTGCCTTTTATGTCACACTTAAATTTTTTGTGCATTCTCATTTGTTAATAAGGAGAAAAGAAAGGGAATCAATATATTCTTTAATTTATGAATATGTATATAGATGGTAAATTGCCAGTTTCTAATTTCCAGATAATCAAAATGACCTTGCTTCTGACCTCAATGGGAGGTTTTTTATGTGTTTAGAAATACGTTGCTACAATATGAAAACTAAAATGTGTTTTTAAAACTGTTGGAATGATTTTAGTGATCCTTGGATGGGAGTTTCTCCTGTGAGAGATCTCTTGATCCCAGTTTTTTCTGTTATGTTACATTTTCCTTGTGATGAAGAGGATCTTATATGCTGATATAATTATCTTGAGCTTTTGTTTAGGGCACTTCCAAAAGCTTTTGGCAGAACCAGTCTAATGGTAGCAGTGGTAGGGACCACAGGGCCCTCTGTACTCGTAGGAGCATCAGGTTGTTATCATACTTGGATCATCAACCCAGAGCTGTTCAGTCTTAGTTTAATCTAGTCATCTGAACTATTATCTTGTCAACTCTCAAAAAAGAAGATGACTTATTTTACAGGTAGGAAATGAAAATAAGTAAAGGCAGAGAATCCTGGCTGGGTGTGGTGGTGCATGCTTGTAATCCCAGTAATTGGGAAGCTGAGACAGGAGCATCAGAGCCTCATGACCAGTCTTAGCTACTTAGTGAAGCCCTCCACAACTTAGTGAGACCCTGTTTCCAAATAATAAAATAAAAAGGGCTGGGGATATAATTTGGAAGTTTAATTCCCAGAGAAAAGGGGAAAAAAAGGCTCTAGGTAAAAAGTGGTTTCTTTTACATGGACACTATAAAATCTAGTGCTTAAAATTCTTCATTTTGGGATTACAGTCTCCTTAGGGTGTCTCATCTTTACCAATCCTTGTACACTTTGTGCATTCTGATGTCATTTTCTCACTTACCATGCCTGTGTAATCCACAACTTTTGTTAAGCATTTGTAAGATCTAGATATGAAAAAGACATGATCTGTGCATTTGAAGAATTTATAGGCCAGGTGGGGGAGAGAAAGACACATAAAACTCGGTTTCAGTGTAATGTTGGGGTGCTTAAGAGCTTGATCCTGAACACCCGTTTTTTATATCTGTACTCCTCTTTCTTACACACATCTGTGCTTTTATCTCTCAAATTTATTTCTTTTGTCTAAGCCTCTCCTTTGTGTTTTAGCTATTGACTCAAAATCTCTACTGAGGTATCTTTTAGTCCTTTCATATTTAACATGTCCAAGTGGAAATCTTGAATTTTTAGTTGTCCAATCAGTTATTCTCCATCCCAGTAAATGTCACTGTTATCCATCCTATTCTTTGATCCCCAAACCTAGGAATTAGCCTTGATTTTTGTATTTTTCTTACTCTCCATAATTGAGTCCATTGGTGAATCCTGTTGGTTTTAACCCCTTGGCAAGCTCAAGGAAGAGAAGGTAGGCCATCATGGCTGGAGCTCAGTGAGGGAGACAGAGTGAGGCAGGAGAGGATGAAAGAAGCAGAGGCAGGACCAAACCACTGGAGGAGTTTGAATCTATTTACTTCAGTCTGTCTGCATTGTCACTTTAAACAATTGCAAATCCCAAAACCTTTTCCCTGAATTTAGTAGAACCTCAGGTTATACACCTTCCCATTAGTTTTCATACCCTCTGTTTTAGTTTTTCTTACAAGTGTACATTTTTGGCTATATAAAATACACAAAGGCTAAAAAAAGAATCCAAGCTGGATACTTTTTTTTTTTTTTTTGCGGTACTAGGGATTGAACTCAGGGGCGTTCTACCGCCGAGCTACACCCCCAGCCCTAGTTTTTATTCTTTATTTTGAAACCGGGTCTCACTAAGTTTCGGAGCGCCTCACTAAGTAGCTGAGGCTGGCCGTGAACCCGGATCCTCCGGTCTCAGCCTCCCAAATGCTGGGATTACAAGCGTGCGCCACCACGCCCGGCTCAAGCTGGATACTTTAAACAAACACAAATCCCAGTGCCCTTTCCCTAAATTTGGTAGAAACTTGGATTATATATGTTTTTTGTTTTAAGTTTTCTTAAAATCTATTCTAACTGTGTAAGATACTAAGCCCCAATAACTGAAAAAGAAGAATCCAAGCCTGGTACTTCAAACAAACGAGATTGCCAGTATTCTTTCCAATATTTGTTAGAAATCTGAGTCATATACTGTCCTGTAAGTTAGGTTTTATAACTTCTGTTTTAGTTTTTCTTCCAGCCTTGCATTTTGAACTATATAGAATAATAGAATTCAGAAGCTATAAAAGAAGTATATAAGATTAACACCAACATCGTTTCTTTCCCAGATTGTAGTAGCCTCCTAACTGGTCTTGCTTGCTTCTCCTGTTAATTCTTCACATACTAGCCAGACAAATCTTTAAGTGAAAGAAGATCAAGTTATTTTCTTTTCTTAAAACCCTTCAGTGGTATTCTACCTTCAAACTCCTCCTGTGGTTTGGTCCTGCCTCACTCTGTCTCCCTCGCTGAGCTCCAGCCACGATGGCTGCCTTCTCTTCCTTGAGCTCGCCAGGCTTTTCCTCACCTCAGGGCTTTTGCTTTGCTCTTCTCTCTCTACCTGAATCTTCCCTCTACCTTCTTCTTAATTGAACTTTGGCTTAAATACTACCTTCTTGGAGAAGCTTTCCTGATAACCCTATCTTTATCGTGTCTCTGCACTTATGTCCTTCAGAGAGCATATTATAATGCCGTGCCACATAATTTTACAAAAGGCTATGGCAAACAATTTGACCCAGAAAATGAAATAAAACAACAACTAATATTAAGGAGATACATAAATAAGACTACACAGAAAGAAAATATTTGCAAATCAAATATAAGGCATTCAACATATATCCAGAGTATATAAAAAACTCAACAAAAGGTAAGTAGACAACCTACTTTTTTTTTTTTCAAAAAAAAGATCAAAATTTGAACAGATACTTCATCAAAGACAATATCCAGATGGCAACTAAGTATATGAAAAGATGCCCAATATCATTAGTACTGGGGAAATGCAAATTGAAACTATGATGAGATAACAAAGCCAAGATAAGGTACTACTGCACACCTATTAGGATGGCTTTTATACAACAGCCTATTATACTGAGTCTTGGCAAGGACAGGAGCACCTGGAATCATCACATATTGTTGGTCGGGATGCAAAATAGTACAGACACTTTTAAAAACAGCTTGACTTTTATATATATATATTGGGGATTGAACCCAGGGGCATTCTACTTTTAAGCTACACCTCAACCCTATTTTATTTTTTAATCTTGAAACGGATTATTATCACTAAGTTATTGTGCACTGCTCTTGAACCTGCAATACATCTTCCTGTCTCAGCCTCCTGAGTACTGGGATTAAAGATGTGTACCATCAGGCCCAGCTTGACGATTTCTTATAAAGTAAATATACAGCCAGGCATGATGTCACACGCTTGTAATCCCAGTACTTGCAGGCTGAGACAGGAGGATCACAGGTTCGAAGCCAGCCTCAGCAACTTAGCAAGGCCCTCTGCAACTTAGTGAGACCCTGTTTCAAAATAAGAAATAAAATCAGGCTGGGGGTATAACTTGGAGGTAGAATGCCTCTGGGTTCCATCCCCAGTACCAAAATAGATAAATAAGTAAATATACACTTACATATAATCCAGCCATCCTGTTCCTCAGACAAATGCAAACATAAAGTCACACAGAAACCTGAATGAGGATATTTATAGTATCATTAATAGTTGACAAAAAGTGGATATAACACAAGTACCCCTTCAACTGGTAGATATATAAACAAAACAGTGGTATGTCTTTATTATGTCTTTATACTACTTAGCAATAAAAAGGAATGAGTTACTGGTAGATATTATAACATGAATGAATCTTGAATGCTTCATGCTAAGTGAAAGAAGCAGGATTCAAAGGGGTTCATATTGTGTGACTCTATTTATATGCCATTCTGTAAAAAGCCAAATTTGGCAATGCTGGACAAGTCAGTGTTCACCAGGAATCCAGATGGGGTGAAAATTTCACTGCAAAGATAGCTCAAGGGTATGCTTTGGGTGATGGACTTTATTTTGTGGTGGTTGTGATAAGTACATGAGTCCACTTTTTTTTTCGGAACTGGGGATTGAATTTAGAGGCATTCTACCTCCGAGCTGCATCCCCAGCCCTATTTTTTAGTCTTTATTTTGAAACAGCATCTCCTGAATTGTGGAGGGCCTCACTAAGTAGCTGAGGCTGGCTGCAAACCCAGGTCCTCCAGTCTCAGCCTCCCAAGTACTGGGATTACAAGCATGCACCACCATGCCCAGCTTCCATATGTTTTTAATACTCAGAGAGTAGTACACTTAAAGGGTGAATTTTACTCTGCAAATTTTAACATAAACTTAAGATGAAAAGAAAAAGATTATGGTCAATACTTTGTAAATATTGGGTAAACTCTGTGTGTGTGTGTGTGTGTGTGTGTGTGTGTGTGTGTGTGTGTGTGTGTCTAGGGATTGAACCCAGGGGCATTCTACCTCTGAGCTACACATGCAACTGTAGTTTCTTTTTTTGTTTTGTATTGAAACAGGGTGTCCCTAGGTTGCTGAGAGTCTTGCTACATTGCTGAGGCTATCCTGTAATTTGCTGAGAGTTTTGCTACATTGCTGAGGCTATCCTGGAATCTGGGATCCTCCTGTCTCAGCCGCCCAAGTACTAGGGGTACAGGCATGTGCCACTACACCCAGCCCTTGATTTGTATGTGTGTGTGTGTGTGTGTGTGTGTGTGTGTGTGTGTGTGTGTAAGTGCGTGCACGCACGTTTCATCATCATGGTTGTTTTGCTACCAGACAAACAAAATTTAATTTTTATTATTATTTTCAGAAAAGTGGTGTCTGGTTGTAGGAGGTGTTGGTGTCTCTTGGGCAGTTCAGAAGGCAAGGACATTTTTAAAGCTAATGGTGCTATATTGATTCGCTCTGTTTTGAAAATTATCTTTTGTTAAATGAGTGAGGTTTCATGTTATCATGAACTTGTATTATTATTTTTAGCATTTAAATTTGTAGTAATGATGCTTTTTTTAAAACTACCATGGAAGCTGGGCACAGTGACACACACCTGTAATCCCAGTACTTGGGATGCTGAGACATGAGGATCACAGGTTTGAAGCCAGCCTAATGAGACTCTCAGCAGCCTAGCAAGATCCAGTTTCAAAAACATAAAATAAAATAACCACTGTGGAAAGATTCCCAACTTGAATTTTCCAAAGAAAGGGATGATTTTCATTATTTTATAACCTAATATTCCATGTATGAACTTTAAACTTTTTAACCTCATAAATAATAAGGTTAAGCTGGGCGTGGTGGTGCACGCTTGTAATCCCACATTTAGGAGGCTGAGACTGGAGGATCCGAGTTCACAGCCAGCCTCAGCTACCTAGTGAGGCCCTCTGCAACTTAGTGAGACCCTGTTTCAAAATAAAGAATAAAAAATAAGTCTGGGGGTATAGCTTGGAGGTAGAATGCCCTGAGTTCAAACCCCAGTACCACACACACAAAATAATAATAATAATAATAATAATAATAATAATAATAATAATAATAATGTTAATAAGGTATATAACAAAACATTTCCCTTATTTTTAATACTATGTTCTCATTTTTAATAAAATAGCTGTGTCCACCACAGTGCATGAACATTGAATTATCATTTATCTGACAGTATTTTATACTTTAACTTCATCATGTCTTGTAGCAATTCATTGTGTGTTAGGTTAATTACTTGAAACCCAGACCAACTTGCTTGAAGGGTTTTCATTTTGAAGTACATCAGAGTCACTATTCACTGTAACTTTTGATCTCCTTTGAAAAATGTCCCAGCTTTTATTTTTCTGTTATCTCCTGCAACAAAAGGGAGCCACTTTGTCCTGTTGAGGCATGACCTGTGTATCTGGCAGTGTTTCATGAGCATATCCAATACAAGGTTGGATTTCTAATGCATCTTCAGCATTCCCACACTATTTGAAAACTATCCCATTTTCTGATGTCTTTTCCTTCCAAAAATACAGCGTGATTTATTCAGGTGGCAGTTATTATAGCTATAGCATTTAATTTCCTCTATCATCTTCTCTCTCCATTTGGGATGATATGCAGAAGGACATCTCATGTTCCAGTGAGTATCATAAGAGAATGGTGAAGAGCTAAGTAGGCAACATTCTTTACACATAATCTGCCTAGTTGTCAGGCTGTCCTCAATCAGAGGGATGGTGTTGTAGCTACAGCCTCATTGACATCATAACATTTCTTTTAAAACTTGTCATTTAAAAACTATAAAACCAAATATTTAAAAGCACTTTGATTATTTACTTTGCTGAGACTTACTGTTGATTTTGTTGTTTTATGGAATCCTGTGGAGGAATCCATTGTTAATCACATCCTAACCCTATAAAATATGTAACAAGCTGCTGAACAGAATAATGATACCAGACAGAACAGAGTTCCATTTGAATTCATGCAAATGTAGAGGCTTCCCAGAAAGCCATCTTTAAAGTATGAGCCACATTTTGAAAGTAAAACAAAGAATAACACCTTGGAGTAGAAATCTGTAATGAAGCCCATAATAGCTGGAAGAGTACAATAAATTCTGTGGGGAGAGCTTTCCATTTTCTGTTCCTTTTCAAATTCTAATACTAAACTCTATTAGCAGTCTGAATAAAATGATGAGACATGAAGCCCTGCTAGTGTAAAACTATTACTAATCTGTTACTTTGCATAAATTTTCACTCAAACGATTGTCTGTGGTCTTATGAAGGACTGTTCTACACTTTCCAGCTAAATAGATGAGACCTATTAACTACCTCCTTTGCATTGAATGGTGGTGGGAATTCCAGGCATTGCATCTTTTGCAAGTTGGGAAAAGAAAGGGGTTGCATGCAGGGACACAAGGATATTTACTCCAGCCAGACACCTCAGTTCTTAAATAAATTGATATCCTTTTCATCAGGTTTAGTGTCACATTAAGGAAAGGCAGAAAGATAAATTTACTCTTATTTTAAAAATAAGTATATTCTAGCCAGCATTTGGGAGGCTGAGACTGGAGGATCCGGGTTCGCTGTCAGCCTCGGCTACTTAGTGAGGCACTCTGCAACTTAGTGAGACTCTGTTTCTAAATAAAGAATAAAAAATAGGGTTGAGGGTGTAACTCGGAGGTAGAATGCCCCTGAGTTCAATCCCTAGTACTGCAAAAAAAAAGAAAAAAGAAAAAAGAAATAAATAAAAATAAGTATATTCTAAAGTAGTCATCTTCCTACATCTAGGTTGCATCATTGTTTTGCTTTCGCTAATTCTAAGGAGAAATATGTAATTTCCTCCCCTATAAACTTCGTATTTCCTATTTTAGCTCCTGACACTCTTTTTGTTTCTTGGTCACATAGACTTATGATTTAAATCAGCTTTGATTCCTTTCCTCTTCCCTCAAATATTTAAGCTGTTGCCAAGTTCTTTTGATTAATCTTTCATAATTTCTCTTATATCCGTCTCTTTCCTATTCCCATTGCAAGCATCCTAGTGCAGACCATTATGGCCTCATTCCTAAATTATTACATATTTAATTGGCTTCCCAACCTCCAGTTAAGTCCCTTCTAATCCCTCCTGAATACCACCACACCACTAGATTTATCTTAATAAAACATGGCTTTCTTAAACTTAACAATTTGAAAATTTGGAAGTGATTGCAATAGTAATTGAAGCTATTAGTGTTATTAAGAGACAGCGTAGTATAGTGATGTGTTGGATTTGGAACCAATTAGACATGAGTTGGAACCCCAAATATCTCACAGTAGTGGTCTGAATTTAGCAGTTAGTTAGTTGACCATTTTGGGTTTCAGGGTCCTCATCTGACAATAGGGAGAGTAATACTGTAGTTGTAATGAGGAATAACCACAATATGTAAAATACTTAGCATAGTGGGCTTAATTAATGATAGTTATCATTAGTAGAAGTATTGTTGCTGTTACTTGTTATCTATAACACAGAATGGAGAAAGGGAACAGAGTAGAGAACAGAGCCGGGGTTGGGGGTGCCTCAAATTAGAAAGTACGGGGTTGGGGGAGGGCTTTTCTACATTAATAGATGCTTCTGGCTGGGCATGGTGGTGCACACTTGTAATCCCAGTACTTGGGAGGCTGAGACAGGAGGATCTGGGTTCGTGGCCAGCCTCAGTTACTTAGTGAGACCCTGTTTCAACATAAAGAATAAAAAATAGGGCTGGGGGTGTAGCTCGGAAGTAGAATGCCCCTGGGTTCAACCCCCAGTTCTATGAGGAAAAAAAAAAAAAGATACTTCTGTAAGAATGAGGGTCTCTAAAATTTTGTGTTTCTTATAATGTTTATGTTTTGTTTGTTTTGGTACTAGAAATTGAACTCCTGGGGCATTCTACCTCTACACTACACCTCCACCCCTTTTTAGTATTTTATTTTGAAATGAGATCTCGCTAAATTGAGGCTGGTCTTGAACCTATGTTCTTCCTGTCTCCGCCTCCCAAGTACTAGGATTATAGGTGTGCACCACTGTGCCTGGCATAATATTTACATTTTAAAATACATCTAGCTGGGTGTGGTGGCGCACACTTGTAATCCCAGTCCTTGGAGGTCTGAGTACAGGAGGATCACAGGTTCTCAGCCAGCCTCAGCAACTTAGTGAGACCTGTTTCAAAATAAAAATAAAATAGGACAGAAGGTGTAGCTTGGAGATGGAATGTCTCTGGGTTCAATCCTCAGTGCCACCAAAAAAAAAAAAAAAAAAAAAAAAAAAAATCTAGGTCTTTCTTCCTCAGGTAGACTGCAGTCAATATTTTCCACATACATGAACTAAAACTTCTTTGCAGACCCAAGTATTAAAGAATGTTGGTTTTGTTGATTAGAAACTGAACACTGACTATCCAGATTGCAATCTTATACAGAGCTCTCAGTGCCAGATAGAAATGAACTGGAGGGACAGGTGTAAAATAAATTATTGAGGATGAATCAAGAGAGCTTGGCAACAAATGTTACTTATAAATTGTGGTGGAAAGTGGAGGCAGAAGCCGGGCGTGGTGGCGCACGCTTGTAATCCCAGCATTCGGGAGGCTGAGACCGAAGGATCCGGGTTCGAGGCCAGCCTCAGCTACCTAGTGAGGCACTCCACAACTTAGTGAGACCCGGTTTCAAAATAAAGAATAAAAAACAGGGCTGGGGGTATAGCTTGGAGGTAGAATGCCCCTGAGTTCAATCCCCAGTACCGCAAAAAAAAAAAAAAAAGTGGAGGCAGAGAGTAGGGCAGAAATTTTATCTAATACATTGAGAGTAAACAGAAGGAATGAAATAGGGTACTAGCTAGAGAGGCCACCAAGGTGAGGGGAGGTCTTTTCACCACAGGTGAAACCAAGTACTTGGAAGAGAGGAAGGAACTATTGTCGAGATAAGTGTGGAAACAAGAGCCCAGTGTTGTTAGTTCTCCAACAATGATGCTGTTTTATTCTTACATGGTGGTTGGGCACTGTCTCTTGTGAGTTTGATTCAAGGTTTATCAAACCTTTGGTGCTAGGACCACAATGGCTAGAGATGAGCATTGCCTACCAAGAATTTTTAAGCACAGAGTATCCACAATATAAGGCATTTGTGCATTCAGCAAATATTTGTTGGAGTATGTTTAGAACAGTTCTATGCTAGTCATTGAGGTTGAAATGGGGAATGAGACAGAATTCCTTCCCTCTTAGTATAGAGGTACTTGGTAAAAACCCCATTTGCAGGAGCAAGCCCCATGATCCTTGATTACTGCAAACCCCTTTACTGCTGCTTTGTACCACACCAGTGGGGCTTGCTCCTGCATATGTGGATACTCTGTGCCAACAAAAAAAGAAAGGAACAGGTGCTGGCTTGTAGTGAGTGTACTTGGTAATTGTCAGCTACTAAATTTTGGAATGGAATATAATAAGATAGAACACTGTCCTTGTCCTTTTATAATTTTACTTTACATCTTGGCTTATGAAAATATTCATCTCATTCCTCCATCTTCCTTGCTATGGCTTTTGGCTTTCTTTCTCCCCTGCCCCTCTTTTTCCTTTCTATTCCTTATGTGTTAAGGACTTTGACATGGGCACAGTAGCACATGCCTGTAATCGTAGTATTTGGGAGGCTGAGACAGGAGGATCGCAGGTTGGAGGCCAGCCTCAGAAACTTAGCAAGATCTTATTTCAAAATTCTAAATAAAAGGGCTGGGAGTATAGCCCGAAGGTAGAATTCCTCTGAGTTCAATTCCCAATTCCGCCCCCCACCTTAAAAAAAAAAAAAAAAAAGGATTTTGCATGTGTCAGACCAGAGAGGTTATTTGTGCTTTTCCCTCATTCCAGGTATTTGTGTGTGTGGTGGTGGAGGGAGGGGGGAAGGAGTACAGAATGTAATACAGTCCTGGAGACTATTGGTGACAGAGGAGCAGCATTGCCTGGGGATGGAGCAAACTTACATTTCCATCCTCTTTCTTCCTCCTGTGTGGCCCTTGACACACCCTGATTGCTATAGCAAGGAGGCCTGGGCTCTGAGGTTAAGTAACTAGAGCTGTAGCTGAACAAGTGAATTTAAATCATAAATTGCCTTTTGGGGGTTATGTAAATGTGGGTCTCTAGGTCTGTAAAGCTATTGAACCAGGACCAAAGAATGCTAACACATCTTCCTGCCGGCTGCTTTTTCCCTGTGGTTACAGTTTTAATTCAGATTTTTGCCTCCCACCAACTCTTTGATTTTATCCACAGAAGGCTTACATATCAATTGTGTCAAATGGGGTGTTTTTTTCCAACATGATAAACTATATCGTGTATCCCTCTTTCAAAAAAGAGGCTGGTAGACAGGGAGAAGTAGCAGGAGGGATTCAAGGCGTTTTACATTTCTTGAGGCAACTCTATAATAATTTTTCCTGCTTTGTAATCTAAATTATTGAAAAAAGATATCTACTAATTAGCTCTTTTGTGTCAAAGTTTACTATGACTGGACAAAGTCTGTACTATAACATCCTTGAGTTTTTCTACTTTTCTTGCCCTTTAGCAACATGCTGTTTGTTGATGACTGTTAGAACTCTTGTTTCTTCTTCCACTAGTGTTTTTCTTCTAAGATAAGGATGCTAGTGGGATTTTCATGAAATCAGTTGCAGTTTTTAAATATTACTAACATTTAAGGTTCTTTTTCACTTTGCTGAATTATTTGCAACATCCTTTGTTTATTGTTTGTTATACTCGGTGATTGAAAAGTCCCTGAGTATCTTCCTGTGTTTCTGACCCCAAAATTGACAGCTGAGTTGTAATAAATTGCTATATACATTGACCTAAATTCTGTATCTCTAGTTGATGGGTCTTGCAAACTTTCATGAGTATTGAGGAAGGAGGAGGATTTTTCTGAATCTTCATTCCTCTGCAACATTTTGTTACAGTGCTAGTCAACTTTAAAAGAGCTTGATATGTTTTCATTTACTTGAAGAAAAAAGAAAGGAAGGGACTAACTATAGTTAAGTACTTTTGGCAGAAATTCAAACAATGACAGTTCTTGTGATGATTTGTAAGATTGCCATTAGTCAGGAAGAAAAATAGGAATGACACAGGGAAAAATTATTGTTATTGATTTTTTTCTTAACTAAAGTTTTTGAGGATCATTTAGCACTCTGATTAGTCAGGTGTACAGGGATTCTGCATCCTCTAGTTTAATGTGTCTAGATTTATGTATGGGGTTTGGCTCTAGGACTTTTCAGCATGTGCTATAGAGACTGATCCCACTGCCTTGCTAGTGTAGTGTAGCAAGCATTTGCTTTAGTGCCTAATAAACCTGAGTTCAGTTCCGTCTGTATGACTTTGGGCAAAGTACCTGTCTAACACTGAATTTCCTTATCTATAAAATATGGGTGATACTAGGTCTGACCTTATAGTTTTGGCCAAGAGTAAAGGAAATCATAAATGTAAAGATGTATTAGGCTGGGCATGGTGGTACATGCCTGTAATCCCAGTACTTGGGAGGCTGAGACAGGAGGATTACAGGTTTGAGGCCCTCACAACTTAGACCCTGTTTCAAAATAAAAAATAAAATGAGCTGGGGTTTGGCTCACAGGTACAGCATCCCTAGGTTCAATTACCAGTACTGATGATAGATGATGATTGTCGGGCAGGCAGGCTACAAATTTCTGTGGTCAGTCCCTTGGGGACGGCTTGCCCTGACTGACCATGATATGTCTGCAGCTAGGCACTTTTCTGTTGGAAAGGGCCAAGTCCCCAGGCACTAGAGCCGTGTGAGTGGAGCCCTCACTACTCAGCTATCTCACTTTTTGTTTTGCTGATGTTTTACCCTTGGGTTCAGCACAAACTTTCCTCCGAGGACCACAAGGCCTCTGTCTTGGGGGGATAGGAATTGTGTGTCAAACTTTCGGTCCACTCTTTCAGCTACCATCTAGATTGTGTGATTCTAGAGCTGAGTCTTCTAAATTGTTTTCCTCTTCTGCAGTGCTTAGAATGATGTTCCATATTTGGACTCTAATAACTTATATTAACCAAGAGATAGCATGTGCTTCTTTGTCCTTTCTGTGTCCATCTTGCTAGAGTATATGGTGACGGTATCAATACAAATGCCTTCTGGAATTACACACTTCATATATTCATTTCAAGATCTGGTGATGATATATATTTTTTCACTATGCAGTCATTTGGACATTTTTCTTTTTTCGTATTCAAGTGTCTGCATTTAATGAAAAGGAAAAAAAAAAACAAAAAAAACCCATGATGATACAGATAACCCCAAAAGAAAAAAAATGTCTATTTTAAGTATGTTTTCCATAAATAGATAGAATCTTCAGTATTCTTTGAATGTATAATACTTCAGAGTAATAAAATTGTAATACCAGAAAGAATGACTTGGAGGAGGCCTCACCAGATCACATTAACACTCTTTATCAGGTTGATAAATTTTACAGTAAATTCAAAACACTGGTTGGTCAGTGTCTTTCCTGGAAGACCTCCTCAAGCCTTTTATTAGACTCTTCAGCTTGGATCTGGTTAAATTTGGTGGTCATCAACACAAAAGGAGTTAGGACCAAAGAGTCCTACCCGAGTTTTTCTCCTGTGGGTCACCTAAGAAAGTAAGGGCATGCAGAGGTTATTCTCTCCATCGGAGTAGGCTGGGCTTCCCTGTGGTAACAACAACTCTGAAGTCTTGTTGGCATGTTTCTCACTTGTGTACCATACTCAGTGAGAATTGGCAGGGCTTTGCTCATTGTAGCTACTCAGCTGACAGATTGCACCTCAGCACATGCTTGCATGATTACAGAGGCAGGGAGTGTCCTGCAGAGTCTCACTTCAACAATTAAATATTCCAGCTCAAACATGACTTCTGTCACTTCTACTTACAACTCACCTGGCACCAGCCACCACACAGAACAGGAAACCCAGTCTTCTGTATGCCTGGAAGAGGAAGAGAACTGGGTCTGCACAGAAGGGGGAAAGAATGACTACAGCCAGGAGAGTCTCCTTTCAGTTCGTGGAGAGTTGCCATTTGTTCACACAGGGCATGGGGTGGGGGGACTCTCTAGTGCAGCATTTGATAAGCCAGACTGTTTCTGTAAAGCTATTTTGTTTTAACATATAAATTGTGACATACACATAATATTAAACATAGTAGCTAACACCAACTTAACATTATGTTTTGGGTCCCTGTTAGAGCGTTTTATGTATTTTAATTCATTTAATCATCATAACCCTTATGAAAAAGTTCCATTTTTGTCCCCATTTTGTAGTTATGGAATCTAAAGCACATAGAGATTTAATAGGAAGCCCAAAGTCTCACATCTAGTAACTAAGCCAGGATTTTTTTTTGGGGGGGGTGCTGGAAATTGAACCCAGGGGCATTCTACCTCTTGAGATACACCCCCAGCCCTTTTCAGTTTTTTTATTTGAAACAGTGTCTTGTTAGGTTGCTCAGTCTCATTACATTGCCAAGGCTGTCCTCAAGCCTATGATCCTCCTGTCTCAGCCTCCCAAGTACTGGGATTATAGGCGTGTACTACCACACTTGGCTCAAAGCCAGGATTTTAACTCAGGTATTCTGGCTTCAGAGCCCATGTTCTTAATCACTAGTATATAGCACTTAAAATTTTTCATAACCATTTTTCTTTTTATTATTTCTTAAATAATTAATCTGTATGCTACTATGGAAACTCTTACTTACTAGAAGGGAAAATTGAGGTATTAGCTGGGGGCTGGATTAAGTGACCAAGAAATTTCCTTCCAGTGGTGGCACACGCTTGTAATCCCAGCATTTGGGAGGCTGAGACCAGAGGATCCAGGTTCGCGGCCAGCCTCAGCTACCTAGTGAGGCATTCTGCAACTTAGTGAGACCCTGTTTCAAAATAAAGAATAAAAAATAGGGCTGGGGGTATAGCTCGGAGGTAGAATGCCCCTGAGTTCAATCCCCAGTACTGCACAAAAAAAAAAAAAGAAAGAAAGAAATTTCCTTCCAGCCATGTGATTCATTATGATTTGGTAGTAAGTTAAAAAAAAAAAAAAAAGCTTATTAAGTGTGCCAGGAACTCTGGTGGGCTGTGGGGATTTTCTTTAGTGAATGATACAGAACATCCTGTTCTCACAGAACTTTTGCTCTCCTGGAATAGACAGTAACTGAAAGCACAAAAAAAATCAGTGGAGACATATGGTCTTCTTGATAGTTAGGGACAACTCCTTGTCATTGGAGTTGAGGCAGACAAAGAGGGAAGACCATATGTATAAAGGAGGCCCAGAGCAGGGAGCCATGGGAGGAACGGAAGAAGTCAGTGATGAATAGAGCATGGAGCCCAGAGGCAGGAGCTGCTTAGGTCACATGGATGCAAGACCAGAAAAGCAGGATACTATTGAGCAGGAGAAGGACACCAGCAGGTGTGTGTGTGTTTAGAAACCACTTTGAAGCCAAATGTGGTGGCACACACTTGTAATCCCAGTACTTGGGATGCTGAGACAGGAGGATCGCAGGTTCAAGGCCAGCCTCAGCAACTTAGGGAGGCCCTCTGCAACTTAGTGAGACCCTGTTCAAAATAAAATAGGGCTGGAGGTATAGCTCAGAGGTAGAATGCCTCTGAGTTCAGCCTCATAGTAGCCAAGGGGTAGGGTGAGGGGGGGGGGAGCCACTTTGAACAGAGAGAGGCATAGTGGTATGGTGTGGATCAGAGGGAAATGGGAGTAGATTGGGGAAATCAATAGGTAAGTCTGTTAAAGTAATTGTGGTGAGAGATGCTAGTTAGAGGATGAGGGTGTGGTAATGAGTATAAAATGTAAATAGATTTGAGAGATATTGTTTAGGACTTACATGTGTGTGGAAACAATGGAGGTGGGGGGAGGGAGAAAAGGAGACAGAGAAGCCACTTTTCTGTTTCCTGGCTTGAGCAGCTGAGTGCTCCTAATCCCTGTAATGAGTAGAGAAGCTGTTTTGGAGGGGAGGATGAGGTTGTAGGGCTGTATATGATGCACCTCTTATAGTGGGAATCAGGTGTGAAAATGCCAAGATAAGGGGAAGATGAGACAGGGACAGGGTGGCATTGTGAGATGAATGTGAAAGCACCTGACCTGACAGGAAGGAAAGTGAGCAGCTGGGCGGTGACACATCTCTAAGGACTGAGGTGCAGGGAGGCAGCCCAGGGAAAAACACACCCACACCCTTCACCCAGAGGCAGGATCAGCCTAAGCCAGTCTACAGTGTGCTGTGCATTCCCTTTTCTACTCATAGAGGACATTTGTCTATGATAGCAGGGATTCAGTCCATGCTGATACCCCTCGCAGTGGCCTGGATTGTTTCTTCTTTGATTAAGTTAATGTAGAGGTGGTATCCAGTCTTGGGTAGGAAATTGTCTCTATGGCCCTTGGTGTCACAGGGTCATTCCATCACAAACCATTTGCTTGAAAAACAGCAGAAAACAAAATGATTCTGTCTAGAGTTCCTTACAGCACTGAGAAAACAAAAGCTTGGTTCTTTTATAACTGATATTACAAGTGGGACCAGTGCATATCTCTTCCTTTGACTCTCCCTCTTTGTAGAGAAAGAGCTCCTGTTGTTGCAGAGCAGAAAGGGTGCAGCTTCTGATGGCATCATATAAGTATCCTTGGGTGAATTCTTCTTCTCTAGGTCCTCACTGCTTTTGTTTTAAAGTATAGATACAGCAAGACTCTTGATATTGTTTGAATTCAGATCTATTAGACACTAAGTATTGTCCTTAGAAAACAAAGGTGGAGTCCAACAAAAGCCTGCACTCTAATACCAGCATTATGAAGGCACCATAATTTTGTTACATGTATTTCCTTGCATTCTAGTTTCCATGCTATTCTCTCTTGTCATGGTCTTGCCTGGTCCCTTAAAAATTGGAACTTTTAGCCAGATGTGGTGGTGCATGTTTGTAATCTCTGTTTTTAAGGCTTGAGACAGGAGGGTTGCAGGTTTGAGACCTGCCTCAGCAACTTTGCAAGACCCTCAGTAACTTAGCAAGACCCTGCTTCAAAACAAAATAAATAAATAAAGGGCTGGGGGTATAGCTCGGAGGTAGAATGTCCCTGAGTTTAGTCCCCAGTACAGAAGAAAAAAAAGGGAGAAGAGAAAGAAGAAGGAGTAGAAGAACTTTTGCCCTCTCTGAGGAATTTTAGGAGGAAAGTTTCATGGTTGAGTAGCTCTGAACAGACAAGTTATCTTCCAGCTTTGTTCTTCCTAATATCATCACTTCAGACTCTTAACTATATGGCTTCTACTTTTGTTTGTACCACATTACAATTGGACTATTGATAACATCTGCTTTTTAGGTCATTGTCAGAAACATTGCAGTAATATATTTAAAGCACTTAGAATGGTATCTGGCACATAAGAAAAAAGCTCAATAAATATTAGCTATTATTGATCTATGTCTCTTGAGATGAGGTGATAGGTTTTCCTTTTTGTAACTCTTTTTGTATGTGTGTGTGTGTGTGGTTCTGGGGATTTAACCCATGGGTGGTTTACCTCTGAACTACAGCCCCAGCCCTTTTTATTTTTTGTTTTGAAACAGTCTTGCTAGGTTGCAGACCAGCTCACTAAGTTGCTGAGGCTGGAGGCAAACTTACAATCCTCCTGTCTCAGCCTTCCAAATGTTGGAATTACAGGCATGCACCACCACATCTGATTTCTTTGTAACTCTTGTATGTTAACTGTAATATACTAAACATTTAATCAACATTAATGTTGCTTGCCTCTTTTTTTTTTTTTTTTGTGGTACTGGGAATTGAACGCAGGAGCATTCTACCTCTGAGCTACACCCCCAGTCATATTTTACTTTTTATTTTGTAACAGGGTCTTGCTAAGTTGCAAAGGGCCTCACTAAGTTGCTGAGGCTGGCCTTGAACCTGTGATCCTCCTGTCTCAGCCTTCCAGGTACTGGGATTACAGGGATATGCCACCACCCCCAGCTTGTTGCTTGCCTTTTTACAGTTTGGAAGAGACTCGAATTTGGAAAGCTGTCCAACATGTTTGATGTTTCCTAGAAATATTAAGAAATTTGTCCAGATTTTGTCTTAATCTTTCTTAAACCTATTCTAAACAGGTCTGTCCTCATATAATTCCCTCAAACTTTGTCAGGGTCACAGTTATTGCCACAGCACTAGGTCCAGCAGTCTGTTCTGAGTCTTTGTCTTGCTTCACCTATCAGCCACAGTTGATGCAGTTGAATACACCCTACACCTTGAAACACCTCATTTACTTGGCTTCTAGGACACCACCCTTCCCCTCAGCCTCACTGGCTGCTCCTACTTGGTGTGTTTTTGCCAGTTCCTCCATCTCCCCCTGACCTCTAAAATTGCCATGCCCTGGACTTCATCTGTGACCTTCTTCTCCTCTCTATACATAGTCAAGCTCATATTCTCGATGATCTCATCCAGGCTCAAGGGCCTTAAACCACCCCTATGCTGGACACTCCCAGATCTTTATATCCAGGCAAGAGTTTGCCCTTGAACTCCACACTCATAAATTAAGCTGCCCACTTGACACTTACTTTAATGTCTAAGAGGCATCTGAAACTTAATGTAAACAAAGCCATACTTCTGAGCTAGCCTCTGAAATTCCCCTTCCCTTGCAGTCTTTAGTAATTTGGCAAATAGCAAGTACATTCTTTGTGCAGGCTCTTTCTGTCATGACCCTTGTCTAGTTAGTAAGTCGTGTTAGTTTTGCCTTCAGAATATTTCAAGAACATAATTTTTTCTCTCCATTTCAGCAGCACCCAGCCCTAATCAGTCCCTCTCTTACCGCCTGCCTAGGTTATTACAATAGTCCAGTGATAAGTAATGAGCTTCCACCCTGGTTCCCTGGAGTCTTTTCTCAACAAAATCGATCCTTTTAAAATGTCAGATCATGCCAGCATACCTGGTGTCTTGTACAGTGATTTCCCATCCTGCCCAGATGAAAGAGTCTCCTGACCTCTTTCTTTCTTACCATTCTTTTCTGTTTCTCCACTCTAACACACTCTTTGCTGTTTCTTGAACACACTGGCGTACTCTTGCCTCAGGACCCTTGCCTTTGCTGTTCTTCTGCTAGAGTGTGTTTCTCCAGGTTTCTGCATAGATCATTTCCTTGCCTCCTTCGGCCCTCCATTTCCAGGTCATTCTCTCAGTAAGGCCTCAGTAACATCAAGTATCTGTCTTCCTTCAGTTTTAGTTTCTCCATAGCATTGATCATCACTTAGCAAACGTATTTTACGAACTTGTTTTGTCCTGTGTAACCCATTTTGTCTCTTTCCCCTCTATAATAAACTCCCAGCACCTAGAACTGTACTTGGCACATAGCTGGTGCTCAATAAATTGACTTGTAAGATTGGAAAACTGAATTTTCAGCCTTCCTTCTTTAATTTTCAAAGAAAAAGAATCTGTTCACCTAATTGAGGCCTGAATGAGGAAAAGATTTATTTCCTAGGAGTTGTTTATATTTGAAAAGGTTGTCATATTAGTAGGAACACGGGTGATGTTCTCAATTGGTGCTTTCTGTTTCTTCCCCTCTGAACTTGCATGCCTCCCCATTCCCCTGCCAGAAGGAGAAGTTATCTACTTGTCGACAGTCTTAGCTCTGAAAGGCTTTTGTCTATAGTCTGTTCCTTGTACAGTGATCACCATTTCTCCACTTCAACTGTTTTTCTCTCGCCAAGCTTATATTGAGGATCCAAAGTATGTGAAAGTAGTTTTCATGTACTAAATTGCTATAAGCTGTAAGGAAGCAGAACTGTTCTTCAAGCTAGATAATTTCTATACATGTTTCTAAACTTCATTTTCAGCCTTGTCAATCCATGTAAAAATGCCCTCCATTCTCTCTCCCTATCCATCTTAGGGCTTTGGAGCCAGGTGGGCTTTGTTAGGTTAGAATTCCAGCTGCAACTCTCATCCAGCTGTGTGACCTTGAAAAGGCTGCTTAAAATCTGAGCCTGTCTGACAGATCACCATTCACTACAGATTGCTTTCCTTTCTCTTTTCTCTTCCCACCCCAACCCAGGCTCCACTGGACTTTTCAAGCCCTGTTACAGAGGTCCTATTTGAACACTGTCTCTTGCTTAACACTGTATTCTGGGTTAATCATTTCAGTAGGATCTTTCTTCCTTAATTATTATTAATGAAACCATCTTCTCTACGTGAACTATGTACTGAGCAGTAAGCCTGGAACCCTCACTACACAAGCATTGTGAAGTAAGACAGATATGTCTCAGATGTAAGATTAAAGATGATCACATTAGAAAATGTGAGGAAAGGACATTCTTGTTTTCACAGTCCTTCTCAAGATGTCTGTCTTTTTTTTAAAAAATAACAATAAATGCAGAAACAGGCAGATAATGTTTTCACACTTCTCAGTGAATAGAAGTAAAATTAATAATAATGTGAAAAGAACATGAGTGCAGATAAAGTATTTGCATTTTCCTATATATTTTTTTCCTCAAACTATTATAAGCTGACAAATCCTGATGTCGAGAAACCTCAGAACCAGGGGGACAGGGACAAGATAACTCTCTAGGACTCCCACCCCATCCAGTGGTTACCCTGAGGCAGCAGGACATATGCAGGGGAGCATTCCATGGGGGACAGGGGCAAGGTATCATCTAGATATCCACCCCACCCCATGACTCAGAGACTCAGGGACGGGGCAAGTGATTTCTGGGTCCCCACCCCCATCCCGTGGCTTCCTTGGGGAAACAGGACACATGGGGGAGCATTGTCATCAGTATCTCTGTATTTGTGTCACCTTGACCTTTCAATATTACACATATAATAGCATGGTTGACACTGTATTTATGTATTAATTGTCATTTCTATTAATGAAATGTTTAATATATGTTATCACCAACCTGGCTCTGTTACCATGTTTGATTCTGCAGCTTTAGGAAGATAGGGAGAAACTAGCCTGCTTTATACATCACAGAAGTTCAGGGAAAGAGCTGAGTGATTGGAAGGGTGCACATATACATATTTCTGTGACAGCAGCCGTCATCATGGTCCAATGACAATTTATAGCACTTCCTGTTTACTGAGAGAAAGGATCACTCTGTGACTTGAATAGTGCCGACAGCCAGGCCATCTCTGCTAGGAACTCTCCTTCTCACAGCTAAGGAGCTCAAGCAAGGAACCCAAACCTGTCCTGCTTCCTTATATTTATGAAAAACTCCATGAATGAGAAGGTTGATGTTAACATATATTCAAATTAGAGTCAGGGTAGATATTGCTTCATTGGTTTCACTTAAAGAAGATTCTATAGCCTTTCCTCTCCATGTTGTAAAGTATTTGAGGGGGAATGAGTAGGAGATTTGGATTTAAGATGGGAAAATACAATGTGTTTTTTTGGATGTTCCTCATTCTGCTACTTAGATTAGCTGTGGGCAGAAATCTCTACCTTCTAGCCTGATTTTTTCGCATTTAATAAAATGGTGCTTCCTATTTATCTACTTGTCAGTGCTAAACAGAACATAATTTTCAGCTTCAGCATAGATAATAAATTTGTGACTTTTAATGATTTTGCTCCAAAATATTAACTTTTACTCAGAATGTTAATAGTGGATGTTTCTATAGACCTATGGTTATATCAGAACACCCTTATGCCTCAATGTATGATTAGAAAAATAGAGTTTTATGGGGTTCTTTAGTTTTAAAGTTTGGTTGTACTTAATCATGTTTTCTCTAAGGTTAAATTTAATAGTCTTCGGTAGCTCATTCTTGTGAGAGGCTGAGAGGAAAACTGCATGTACAACAGGAACTTGGTAGCATTACTCTGGGCTAACAGTGACCCAGAAGAACATCCCTTCTTGGCTGTGATAAAACAAGCCTCCCCAATATTAAGCATTGTATCCATTTCTAGGACTTTATGGATATAGAAGGAATAAAAGCACATTTCCTATTCTCTAAAAGTTTCTAGGTAGAGAGAATAAATATGTAATAAATTTGTGATACATGTGTAAGCCTCACCTGAAACAACTGAAACACGGCTTAGTGCATAACCACACTTTCTGAACAGAGGGTCGTTATTATGGGGAGAGTGTATAAGAGAAAGGGATTCAGATTTCAGTTCAGCTTTCAACAGATGCTGACTGAGTGCTGGGCACTGCCCTAGTCAAAGGAAACAGGTGGCTGGGGAGTAGGAGAGGTAAAAAATGAGGCAGTAGCAGGAGAGGGGCGAGGGTGTGGGTTATCTTGGGAAGCTGGTTTTAATATTGGCACATTAAAACATGTTTGTATACTAATTTGAATGATTAAGTAGAGAGGGAGAATTTTATGATACAAGAGAAAAAGGGAATAATGATAAGAACAAAGTCCTTGATTGGACAGGAAAGGATATGATCTAGGGCAAACTTTGAAGGGAAACAGAGATAGTTCTTCTACTGTAAAAGGAGGCAAGGTAGAGCGTGCTCACAGCAACAAGGAAGAAATGATAACTTCTGCCTAATTTCATACTTTTCAAGATGAAGTATAAGATGAAATCATCAGAGATTAAGAAAGAGGGACAAAACACTGTAGACAAATTTGATTAAAAATGTTTAAAGCTATGTTCTGAACACTAAGGGAAAAATAAGGAATAGTCCTTGCCTAGGAAAGATGGTCTCATGTTATTTGCTGCTAATGACAAAACAGAATTATAAACTCCTGCTTTTTTTTTTCTTCATTCTCTTCAGTAAGGAGTTTTGCCTTCAAAGAGGAATAAAAAAGACACACATGTTTAGAAGGCAAAACCCAGAATGAGCGAGAGGGCCGCCGGGGACGAAGTGAATAAGCCAGGTTCTGCTATGTCACATCCCAGGGGCTCAGAGAACTTTCACATCTGAATTTTAGTTCACTGTAATTTCTGGAAGGAAGGCTAATACTTCACATGATGCCCCCCACCCAGGAGAAATTCTGTAAACAAAGAATACTAAGGTTGGCTTTTATTCCTGGCAAAATTCTAGAACCAATGATTAACTCAGTGTTTTATGATCATTTGAGAAAAAAATGCACAGCACTAGTACCAACTTGATTTGTCTGAAAGTGAGTTATTCCCTGGGGCTAGGTGTGTAGCTCAGTGGTAGAGTGCTTGCCTAGCATATGTGAGGCCCTGGGTTCAATCCCCAGCACTGCTGCCCCCCTTCAAATAAAAAAAACCTCAGGTAAAAATAAGTTTTTCCCTAATAAATGGGTTTTCTCTTAGGGCTTCATTGGAAAATCAGAGTAATCTGTAGTTGCAGCATATTTTGATTTCAGTCAAGTGTTTGATAGACATATGGAGTTTCTCATGCCATTTGGTAGGTAAGAGTATAACAGGGACTTGGAGAAGCCTTCTTTGCTCAAAGCAGTGACTCTTTACATAGGCCTGCAGATACTCAGTGGGCAGCTATTAGCAGAGCAAAACTTGGCATCTGTACCTTCATTTTGTGTTTCCTTTATTATTTTAAACTTTGTAACCTCAGCTCTGCATGTGGGCATGTTCATCATTTAAGGAGAATTCCTCTGAAAACTGTTGATGTCTAAAAACTGGTAATATGGGTTTTTTAGCCCTAATTTTACCTAAACTATCTTGTTCCCTTTCAAGACTGAGACTAGATTTCAGGGACTTTTATAGCATCCTGTTTCAGACCCCTGCAGTGGTACCCAGAAGCCTTTCAGGTACCCTACACCTTCCAGGAAGAGCGGAGCCTTGAAGGCTCTTCACCCCTAATGAGACCCTACCCACCCAGCAGAATCGGTTGTCTCATGGGAACTGCGTTGCTCCCTTCCAGGATCATAATTTTGGTAGATAGATGTCCTGAGCAACATGGAGGAGATTGCGTCCTCAAGCTGTAGGGGTTGCTCCAGCCACTCGCAGGACCAGAGCTGAAGCAGCGATCAGCCACCAGTTCAGCCAAGACTGATTAATTACGCATACCTCTGGCCCCTGTCCCAGTTCTCCTATTTATTAATTACTCTTTTTTTTTTTGCGGTAATAGGGATTGAACTCAGGGGCATTCTACCTCCGAGCTATACTCCCAGCCCTATTTTTTATTCTTTATTTTGAAACAGGGTCTCACTAAGTTGCGGAGTGCCTCACTAGGTAGCTGAGGCTGGCCGTGAACCCAGATCCTCTGGTTTCAGCCTCCCAAATGCTGGGATTACAAGCGTGTACCATCACGCCCGTCTTATTAATTACTTTTTAATTTTAGTTTTTGTTGTAATAGGAATTAAACCCAGTGGTATTCTACCACCAAGCTATGCCCCCCCCCTTAAATTTTGAGATAAAGTCTCACTAAGTTATTGGGCACTGGCTTCCAACCTATGATCCTCCTGTCTCACACTCCCAATTACTGGGATTACAGGTATCTGCCACTCTGCCTGGCCTTCCTGTATTTAAACCTACCGCTCATGTGAGCACCCCCAAAGACGGGGCAAAGAAGGTGGGTCCCCTTGTCTTCCCAGTAGATCTGACTGAAGTTAAGGAACTCCTGCTCATCACTGTGACCTTTTCTGTTTAGTTTTTGGGGTGAGTGACCAAGAATGGTTTGTTGTAACCCCTGGAGTCAGGCCTCTAGCCTAGGACTACAGTAGCAAGAGGAAGGATAAGGTAGCACTTAAGTACCTATCTGTGCAAGGTGCTTGATTAGATGGTGACATTATATTCAGAATATCAGTTCTTTAATTAATGATGCCCATAAATTATCTTAGCAGAGTACCACAGGATTCAGTTCTTAGCTCTGTCCTGATAATAAACTTAGAAGGAAACATCTAGTGGAAAGAATGAGTGCAGTAGATAAGTTAATAAACATCTCAACAACTGGATACGCCATATTGTTCAATACTCATTTGGGAACCATTCATTTATCCGTTTGTATTGATACTATTGTATCAGTACTATTCTTGATGTTGGAAATACAAGAAGAAAACAAAGAGAAACAAATCATTATCCCTGCCTTCAAAATCCTTCTAGATTCTGCTAAAAGAATGCATTGGCAGCAGGCATTCACATAGGTGTCTTGAGGGGGTGGGTGGTAAGGATGGGAGCCGTCAGTTCACCCAAGCACTACTATTTCCTTCAGTCCTGCTTTCTCTTCTAGATGTCCATCTCTTGAAGAGGAGTTAGCACTTCAAGCGCCTCTGCCCCTTTTAAAAAGTCCATTTTCTGCAACTGTAGCAGAATACCACAGGATGGGTAATTTATGAGGAAAAGCACATGCCCCCCCCCCCTCCGGGCCCCACGGTTCTGGAGGCAGGAAAGTCCAGTATCAAGATGCAAGCATCTGTTGTGGGGGCATGCATTTGAGAAGGCCCCTGCTCATACTTACACCACTCCCAAAATAACCAGGCCACTATGGGGGTAAAGGCAGACCTCCTTGACCAAATAACCTCTTAAAGGTCCCACCTCTCAGTACCACACAGTGGCAATTAAATTTCAGCAGTTTTAGACGGGACATTCCACCATAGCTCTCTTCCAGGAAATGCCTTTGATGTTTCTACTCTTACCCCACCACCCTCATGATCATGCTTCCCAGAACTCCCACCTTGAGAATACCTGCTCTTTGCTTCCTGTTTCTTTGAAAAGGTCTGGTTACCTCTTTATGCAAATACAGAAAAGTGGCTCCATTATGCAAATGTTGAACATTTCCACTTGTGGTGCCCAGGAGCAATGTTCCCTCAAACATTACACTGTTCAGGAGTAACACACTATGAAGGTTAAATGCACAGGAACAGTTTGATCTTGTAATCAAATAAGACTTATTCTAGTTAACATAGCACATGTAATGTACCTCATGGTTATTGTACTGCATTGTAATTAGTCAAATAGAGAATGTTTGACCTAAGAGAATGCAATTAGTATTTCCTTTATACATTGAAAATAGATCTTCATGGGGTTTTCTCTTCTTTTTTGTTAGTTCTCCATTACATATAATTATCTTTACTGTTGACAGTTTTTCTTGAGACTACTGTAATTTAATCTTTCTAGTATATTCATAAACACACAAATCCTCTGACATACAGATTAAAAATCAAAACTCTAGCATTTGTGTCTGCCAGGAATCCTTCTTTTCCCTGTTAAAAGGGGTACCTTTTCAGCTGAGCATGGTGGCATACACCTGTAATCCCAGTACTTGGAAGGCTGAGACAGGAGGATCACAGGTTTGAGGACAGCCTCAGCAATGGAATGAGACTCAGCAATCTAGCAAGACCCTGTTTCAAAACAAACAAACAAAAAAAATAAAATAAAATAGGGCTGGGGGTGTAGCTCAGAGGTAGAATGCATCTGATTCAAAATCTAATATCAAAAAAAAAAAAAAGAAAGAAAGAAAGAAAGATAAAGAAGTGCCTTTTCATCTGGGCATGGTGGCACACACCTGTAATCCCAGTACTTGGGAGGGTGAGCCAAGGAGGATCACAGGTTTGAGGCCAGCCTCAGCAACTTAGACCCTGTTTCAAAGTACAAAATAAAATCGGGCTGAGGATATAACTTGGAAATAGAATGCCCCCTGGGTTCAATCCTCAATACCACCACCACCACCACCAAAAAAAAAAAAAAAAAACCAAAAAAACTGTCTTTTCTGTGCTTGGTTAACAGAAGCAGTATTTGCTCTTGCTCCCCAAGCATGGACCTTTCTCAACCCCAGGTGCACACTGGAATCATTTAGGGAGCTTTCATAAAGCCCAAGTGCCTTCATCTGCAGGAGGGCCAGAGAGTTTCCAGAGAGGGGACCTCAAATCAGGATGAGTAGGGTTCTTGACAGATGTTACAGAAATGAACTTAAGGACCTGTCGGAGGTCAGAGATTTATTAAGGAAAACAAGGAACATATTGCAAGGTAGAATGCCAGCCATCTTGAGAGTGCGAGACACTTTTGGGCTCCTCAAGCTCTTTAAAAGGGAATTTGGTGAGGGGGAGGGGAGAGTATGTGGGAATGACATCAGTATTGTGGTCACAGGATGACTTATGGTGGAGGGGCACTTCTCAGGATCCTCATGCTGATGTGCTCCCCATTATTTGACCAGTAGATAACTGGGAATAGGCTTGAAGCAACTCTAGAGAGCCCCTCTCCTCCTCCTAGAGGTCTATCCTGACCCTTTGCTTTATAAAGACACCAATAATTTGCTCAGATTTAGCTTCTGGGCTGGACTTACCATTAATACTGTGTTGGCAAGGGATTAGCTGAAGTTCCCACTCCCACCCCTCTCCTTGATGTACCTTACACATATGTCTCAGAGCTTGAGAGGAATCCTAAATTGCCCTCTCGTTTTCAGATGAGATATTAAAACCTATAGATGTTAAATGTGCTACTTAATGTCACACAAGTGTTGTAAGTATTAGAGCTAAAATGAAGAAACTCTTCTCTTGGCTATAAGTTCATTACTTTTTCTATCACTTCATACTGTTGTCCAACATATTCTCTCAAATATTTCCAGTAGAATAAAGGCCTTTGGAAACTTCATGACACATTCAGACTGAAGCCCAGTAGGGTGGGAGCTCTATCTCATATCTGTGGTCCATAATTGAAAACTTGGAGTGAGGTGGAGCATTGTCATCAAGCCAGTTGTTGGACAGTATCACATTTTTTTCTGTATCACAAAGAACTTCTCAGTTGCTTCAAAATGTCTTGCTTCTAAACTGAGTGGAGGGTATAACCTTGTGGGTAAATTTTGAATGGCTTATGCCATCTGCTTGCTGATGCTTGAAAAATTTTTTAAAGGAAACAGATTTTCATTTCACAATTAGAAGTGAAAGCTTTATGATGCAACTGCCTCAGAGACGTACCCCTTATGAATTTATTCACTCATTTACAAGTTGTCATCAATGAGTGAGCATCAAAATAATACTAATAGTCACCACTTACTTAGTCTCTCTTAGGTACCTTACCTCCTAGAGGCCTTGAGTACTTATCTCCAGTAATTGATACAAAAAGCAGAGGCAAACAAGGGAGCCCATTGCTGTTGTTGGAGCCACAGGGGAGGCTGAGGCAAGAGGACCACTTGAGCCTAACTGTTTGAGACCAGCCTGAGCAACATAATGAAACCCTGTCTCAAAGCAATAATAACAGAAGCCCAACAAAATAAAACAACAGCCACCAAAAAAAAAAAAAAAAAAAAGTGTGTGTGTGTGTGTGTCACCAGTATTATTTCCATTTTGCAGATGAGGAAACCAAGTTTCTGAAAGATCAAGTAACTTGCCAAGGTCATGTAGCCATTAATGAAGGAACTGTCCATGGCATGAATCCTGTCACAAAGTACTAAAAGTATAATCGTTTATTTATCTAAAACAAACAGGCCTGAATTGAATTTTTGAGATTCCAAATACATTCTTTTATTCCATTATATCTGATTTATTTTTTCTTCTTTCTTCCCCCCGGTATTGGAGATTGAACCCAGGGGCAGTCTGCCTTCCAAGCTACATCTGCAGCCCTTTTTACTTTTTGTTTTGAAACAGAGTCTCACTAAGTTTCTGAAGCTGCCCTGGAACCTGCGGCCTCCTGTCTCAGCCTCCCAAGTACTGGGATTATAGGCATATGCCACCACATCCAGCTGTGATTTTAAAAAAATTATATGATTTAACTATCAACTCCTATTACTTTTTTCCTTTGTCCTGCTACATTTTAAATTTTGTTAACCATTTTGCCTTGAATCCCCAAACAAAAACGAGGGGCTTATTTATAATGACCTGTTTGGCTTTAGTATAAGTGTCCTTTGGTTGCCCTATTATAATTCATGAAAAAGTTAATTTTTTTGGTGTGTGGTACTGGGGATTGAACTCAGGGGCGTTCTACCTCTGAGCTATACCCCCAGCCCTATTTTTTATTCTTTTTTTGAAACAGGATCTCACTAAGTTGCGGAGTGCCTCACTAGGTAGCTAAGGCTGGCTGCGAACCTGGATCCTCCAGTCTCAGCCTCCCAAATGCTGGGATTACAAGTGTGCACTACCATGCCCAGCTCGGAAGGTGCATTATTTTTCAATACACAACAGCCCTAGAAAGCTTGTGTTGGGTCCATGTAGTTATGAAAGGCATAGTCATCCATTTCACATAAGCCTCTGATTATTTGCATAGTCCACATATGCATGGTAACTCTTATAAAGCAATTAAAGAAAAATATCTTCACAAGTCAGGCATGGTGGCACACACTTGTGATCCCAGTACTTGGAGGCTGAGACAGGAAGATTGCAGGTTTGAGGCCAGCTTCCACAACATAGCTAGGCCCTCAGTAACTTAGTGAGACCCTGTTTTAAAATAAAAAATAAAAAGGATTGGAGTGTGGGTTGGTAATAAAATACCTCTGGGTTCAACCTCTGGGTACCAAATTTAAAAAAAAAAAAAAAATCTCTTCACAGAGTTATATAAACTCCTGGATGCTGGTCACCATTGTAATGATGCAGAGTAGTTCATTTTAGTGGCAAATTTGCTTTATTAGTCTTATGAATTGTAGAATAATTAAAAGCTTAAAAGGATTAAAATACTTTTTTAAAGAATTTACTTATTTGTCAGGGAAATGAGAGATTATCAGTGATTTTTTCAGAGTCTGTAGATTGGTGAGTACCTTGTGATGAATCAGTTTTGACTATTTCAGGTCCAGTGTAATGAATAGTGTAATTAATTTGTATTCCGTTGTTGGACATTTAGTTTGTTGAAAAGGAAGATTGCTTTGAGCACTATACAAACTATTAAATAAGCCAGGTGTGATGTCACACACCTACAATCTGTAATCCCAGTATTTGGGAGGCTGAGATAGGAGGATCACAGGTTGGAGAGTTGTGGCTCAGAGGTAGAATACCCTTGGGTTCAATCCCTAGTACCACATACACTTAAACAAAAAAAAGTGTTAAATATTTTTCTTTTAATATTTTTAAAGTCAGTAATTTTGAGTCTTTCAAAGTTAGCATATTTTTCCTGGACTTGATCATATTCTGATTGTTTTAATCACAATGAATTTGAAATTTCAGGCCAAGTGAGCGAGACTGATTAGGAAGGTCTCATAAATGAGATGTTCAAATGTGTCTAAGCATTTCTGAAAATTTTATAATGTTTTAAGATTTAATTCACATACTATATAATTAATCTGTTTAAAGTGTACAATTCATTGGCTTTGGATATATTCAAGGTTGTGTAGCTGTTAACCACCTTTGATTTTAGGATGTTTCTATGACTCAGAAAGCAGCCCTATGTCTTCTGGCTGTCACCTTTTTACTTCATGCCTCCTCTTGCCTCATTCAGCTGTGAGTCCATGTTCTGTTCCTACAGATTTCCCTACTTTGGATGTTTCATATAGATTGAGTCATATACTCTGTGGCCATTTGGGTTGTCGTGTGTGTGTGTGTGTGTGTGTGTGTGTGTGTGTGTCTCCAGCTGCTTTACAAAGAAAAGGCACTTATTTAGCTCATAGTTTTGGAGGTTGAAAGTCCGAACAGCATGGCATAGACTCTAGTGAGGGCCCTGCTGGCTGTGTCATCTCAGGTGGTCACATCACTGAAGGGAGCACACATAAGAGGAAGAGGCAGGGCAGGAAACCAGAGTGCTTCGGCGTGGCTGGGCTCGTTCTTTGATAGCATCCCTCTTGTGAATACTAGCTCCCTGTCCCATCAGAACAACCTAGGCAAGGCTTTATAACCAGCTGGTAGTGCCCACCTACTGTCTGTGTGTGTGTGCCCACACACTCGCACACTGCTGGGGATGGAACCCAGGGTGCTCTACCTCTGAGCCATACCTCTAGCCCTACAGTATTTGCAAACAGGGCTCATAAGTTGCTGAGGCTGGCTGCAAACCCTTCCATCCTCCCTTCCTAGCCTTCTAAGGCATGTGCCACCATGCCCTGCTAGTCTCCTTTTCTTAAAGGTCTCACCACCTCTTAACTATACTGAGGATCAGGCTTCTAACACATGAACCTTTGGAGAACAAACCACATTCAAACCCTAGGAGGCTGCTTCTGTTTAACAGTATTTTTATGGTTCATCTATAGTACAGAATGTGCCATTACTTCATTCCCTTTTATAATTAATATTCCAGTGCATGAATGTACTACCTGTTGTTTATACATTCATCAGTTGAAATTGAAATTATCTAAGAGCTTAAACTCTCTGACCCTAGAACTGATGGGGCTTACCTGGTAATAGGAATAGATGTAAGAATTTTTTCCTATAACCAATTCCCCAAAAGCAAATGGAAAAGGTACCCTAACACTTTCTGTGTAGACCTTCCTGGGATCAGAGATTGTAGGCGAAAATTAAATCTTTTCTACCTTCCTCCCCATCCCCTGACAGAATCTTCACTGGACCATCAAGAGGGTGGGAGGGAACAGAGGACATGGGCCACTATTTTACTGAACCCCAAACTAGGCTTAATCTCCATAGAACTTAAGTAAAGAGAGGTGGTACATGCCCAAAAAGACTATAAAATACATCAGTAGAACAAATTACCAGTATTCCTAAATAAAGGTTAATCCTGTACTCACATTTCATCTGTTATTTTCCTTAAACAGAAACATTCAACTATTCTGTTAGAATGGGCTTAGTGATCTTTAGCCTACCTTGCTTAAGAACAGTGGCTATCATATTCATATCCTCTAGACCAGACCACCTCATCCAGGGTGATATTGCCCGATATTGATATTGGCAGTGAGAATTTGTTTGGGGGATTGAAAAGAACTTAATCCCTCCCTCCGTCCCTCCCTCTCTCCTTCCCTCTCTCCCTCCCTCTCCCTTCCTTCCCTCCTTCCCTCCCTCCCTCCCTTCCTTCCTTCCTTCCTTCCTTTCTTCCTTCCTTCCTTCCTTCCCAGTGCTGGGCCTTAAACCCAGGGCCTCGCCCATGCTAGGCACATGTTCTACCATGGAGCTATACCCCCAGTCCAGACCTTTTTTTAAAAAAATGTATAAAATACAGAAATAAAATACAGTATATCTATAGATAAATAGTGTAGTTGTGGTACTAAAATTTCATGGAGGGTGGGACTCAACTAAGGAAAAATGTCCTTAAAATTCTCCCTGGGGACAATAATGAAAAACAGGCAGGAATGTTCTGCAATAAGGAGGAAAATCATTACTCTGAGGGACCTGGTAAATTTCAAGCCCATGAAGGAATGTTCCTGAGAACTTCCTGTAGCAGCCAGGAGACTCACTCGCTCACTCTAATACACTCAAGACCCATACTTTCTCTGCTCCTCTCCGTGTTTTTCCCCCCTTTTCTTTTGTTTGGTTGGGGCTAAGGGAGCAAGGTGGAAGTGGTAGAGATGAAGAAGAGAAATAGACCAGAATACACTTGGGTAGATGAGTCCAGGCTGTCTGGATTGTAAATGGACAACCTTATATACAATTAGGCCAGTTTCCATGTCTGAGCTGTAACACATTTACTGGTCTTTGTGCAACCCTAAACATATTTCTCCCTATACTTAAAGTCAGAAAGAGTGATTTTGTATAATTTATTTCCCTTGGAAAGCTCATCTCATACCAACACTTTTGTTTCATCAAGATCCTTTATATTTTCCCCTTAAATTTTCAGTGCAGTTAAATCTGACTCTTTATGGGCCATAAGCAAAAACATAAATGATAATAGAAAAAAACATTCTTCAATTGTAGAAGGCAAGAGTTCTAGGGTACAGTGTTCAGCAGCTTTCTCCTCCCATGTCTGCTGATAACGACTGACTTTAAAAGATTTTCCTTTTCTCAAATTTTTAAAAAATATTTACTTTTGGAAAAAAATGAGCTGGGATGATTACTCTCCAAAATAAATGCTATTTCATATTATGGGAAAATGAAAAGTCAACTAAAACTAATATTCCTATGCTTATTTATTTAACAAATACTATCTATATGTCAATATTTTATTCAGTGCTGGGGCACAGAGGTGAGTAAGACAGAGCCTCACCCTCTAGGAGATTACATTCTAGGCAGAGGATATAGATTAAAAAACAATCAGACCTTACCTCTCAGTAAGATAAGTGCAGCAGTGGAGAGGGCCCCAGGCAGCTTTGGACAGTACATAGAGTGAAGAGAAAGGGCCAGGGAAGGCTCTTAAATAACACCTGTGTTCAAGGGACAGAATGAATAAAGAACCACACATAAAAAAGAAAGGTACTGATGAAGAGTATGGAAAGAGGCAGGAAGGATAAAGGTGAGAACATGCTGCAGAAGAATGGGCCAACAGTCACACTGAGAGTGTGCAGCAGTCAGCAGGACCGAAAAACATCTGGACACATGCAGTATGTGTGTGGGGGCGGGGGGCAGCAGCGGCAGGCTGAGGAATAGATAGACTGAAGGGAAGAAAAGAAAAGAGAAAGGCAGAAGCCAGAGGGAGGGGAGAGGCTTGAGAAAAGTTTTTTTTCTTTTTCTTTTTTAATCATATATGGCTGGGAATGATGAATTCAAATTAGCAAGGCCCTGTCACTTTATCCTTCATTATTCAAAGAATTAGTAAAATTTATTGGTTGAGCCAGTGTTAGCTATTATTTTTGAGATGCTGTGGCACACAAAAGACAGCCATAAAAAACTTGAGAATAGCTTCTGGATGACCTCAATAATTATGGATGTCTTCCTGTTGCAGATAGCAGGGAGGGTATTGCAACATGTCATCAAACAATCCACTTAAAATAAGCACCTTGACAAGTGTAGGCACTGAATAGCAATGACTGTGTTTTTGCAAAAGGTGAGTTTTGTCAGTTGTTAAGTCTTTTTTAGTAATAGACAGTGTGTGAACATAAAGAGCAAATAATCAACGTAACACCTCAACTTTGGGAAACTTTGGGGGTACTTTGAATTATATGAATGTTAAGTGAACCAATAGTTGCCATAGTAGCTGTACCAACAGCATCAGTGTCTAGTAAGTGTTGTCTCTGTGCCAGGCAGTATGCAGAATGCTTTGTACATAGCAGGTCACTTGGTCGTCATGGTAACCCCATCAAGTAGACACTTTATTATTCCATTTTATGGATGGGAGATTTTTCAAATGTTACATACACATCGAGTAAGTAGAATAGGAGGGCCACAGCAGGCATCAAAGGAACAGATTTCTAAATTGAATTTTGTTTAAAAAAAAAAAAGTTGCTGTGTGACTGAGGACAAGTTCTAGTATACTATTGTATGCTACTCTTTAAAAAGAATGAGCCAGGTGTGGTTGTGCACACCTTTAATCCCAGCACTTGTGAAGCTGAGACAGGAGGATTGTAGGTTTGAGAGTAGCCTCAGCAACTTAGTGAGACGCTCAGCAACCTAGAGAGACCCTTTCTGAAAACAAACAACAACAACAAAACAAAAAGGAAAAGGACTGGGGATTTCACTCAGAGGTAGAATGCCTCTGGGTTCAATCCCCAGTACCAAAAAGAAAGAAAAAAGAGAAGAGAGAAAGAATGAGGTCCTAGAATGCTTATATATAAAAATGACATGTAAAACTAAGATGTCTGTGTACCAGTGTACCAGTCATATCACATTCCTAGAAAATTGGGTCTCTTCTCAGTCTTTTTAAAAGAGAAGAGTAATGGGCCTATCTAGATAGAACAGCCCAGATGGTTACCTAGTTATAAAATAAGCCCTCTGAGAAGAATTAAAATAGGTCTTACAACCTGGAAGTCTAAACAGTGGCATTCTGTTTGACCTGTATGGTATAAAGAATCTGGATTGGATGCTAGTTCTTAAAAACTAGGAAAATTCCTTTAAAAATAGCCATATCACTAGCTGCTCTTGAGAACTAAACTTTGTTAATACCATATCCACATTCCTCACCTTTGGCCACCAAGAGAACAAGCACCTGTTCCTTGGTGTACCATCTTCTCTACCCACACTACCCTCCTAGACAATCCCACTTGCCTTTCATAGTGTAAGCCATGAGACTGGAGAGGAGTCTAACTTTGGGAAAGAATGCTTTTAAAAAAAAAAAAAAGGATGATAGGAGCCAGGTATAGTGGCACATGCCTGTAATCCCAGTACTTTGGAGGCTGAGACAGAAGGATTGCAGGTTGGAGACCAGCCTCAGTAATTTAGGCTCTCTGCAAGTTAGGAGACCCTGCTTCAAAATAAAAAATAAGATAGGGCTGGGGTGTAGCTCAGAGATAGAATGCTTCTGGGTTTAATCCCCAATATCCCCCCCCCCCCCCACACACACACATACCCAGGGATGATAGAGCTTGTCATGGTGGCATATACCTGTACTCCTAGTACTTGGGAGGCTGAGGATCGCAGGTTCACAACCAGCCTCAACAACTTGGCAAGACTCTTAGCAACCTACTGAGACCCTGTTTCAAAACAAAACTTTTTAAAAAGAGGCTGTGGATTAGCTTGGAGGTAAAATGCCTCTGGGTTCAAACCCTAGTACCACTAAAAGAAAAAAAAAATGGTGATAGGAAACAGTAGGGACTTTAGATAATTGAGGAGAGTGACCAGTATAATAGTGGAAGAGGAGATAGGAGAGGGAGGTGAAAAGGGGGAAAAATAGAACCAGTGAGGGAAACCGTTCAAATAATGTTATGTCCATATATGAAAGTATCACTACCAGTCTCACTAATATGTGTGGGATGGGGTGGGATCTGAAGAGAAACACACCAAGTCCTGTGTGCATGTATGTCTTTATCACTTTGAACTTCACTGTGATGTGTAAATTACAATGTGCCAATAAAAGTATTTTTTAAAAACACTAAAAAAAAATGAGGGATGCTATTGTCTTTCTAGAGAGAATAGTTAAGTAAGAAAGGAATAAGGGAGAAAGGAGGATGGGGTGGAAAGAGAAGGAAAAAACTTAATTCAAATCAGAATACAAGTTTGGAAGCTGGGCATGGTGGCGCACGCTTGTAATCCCAGCATTCGGGAGGCTGAGACTGGAGGATCCGAGTTCGCGGCCAGCCTCAGCTACTTAGTGAGGCACTCCGCAACTTAGTGAGACCCTGTTTCAAAAAAAAAAAAAAAATAGGGCTGGGGGTATAGCTCGGAGGTAGAATGCCCCTGAGTTCAATCCCCAGTACCGCAAAAAAAACCAAAAACAAAAACAAAAACAAAAAAAAAACAAGTTTGGTAGGCAGAATTGATTTCCTAAGGGCTAGATCGTTGGTAGCAGGACCATACACTGAACAACCCCATTGAGATCACTTTTTATAGTGCGTATGAAAGTCACCCTTGGGGTTGGATCTGCATGCTGTACACTGCATGCTGTTGGCAGATTGGACATTACTCACACAGTTTGCAAAATTTCCAGTGATGAAACCTTTGTATGCAGCCCAAATGGCTACCGGCTTCTTAGTACACAGCCACATAATAATAAGACCCAAACGCCCCCAAGTTCCTCCCTGCAGTGTATGAGAGGCCTGCTTCCCCACAACCTTGCCAAGAGGATGTGGTTTTCAGACATTTGGAGATCTAGTTGATGAGAGCTCTTCATTTTTCTTATCAGGAGGGAGGGTGAACATATATATTCATGTTTGTTAAATACTTAACAATTTTTTTTCTGTGTACTCTGCTCAGTTGTATCTTCCAATTTCCTATACATACTGTAGTCTTTACTTTTTGAAGTTGTGCATATATTAGGAATATTAACCTCCTTGAGTGATAGAATTCACTGCCATTTTTTTCTTACTTTATTTATACTTTTGCTTTGCTCCTGGAATTTTATTTGTTGTTTTTTACCACATAGAATTTTGGGGTTTTGTTTGTTTGTTTGTTTTGTTTTTTTGGTTTTTTTTGCAGTACTGGGGATTGAACTCAGGGGCATTTTATCTCCAAGCTATACCCCCAGCCCTACTTTTTAGTCTTTATTTTGAAACAGGGTCTCACTAAGTTGCAGAATGCCTCACTAGGTAGCTGAGGCTGGCCTTGAACCCAGATCCTCCGGTCTCAGCCTCCCAAATTCTGGGATTACAAGCGTGTGCCACCATGCCCAGCGAATTTTGTTTGTTTTCTTTTTTTTTTTTTTTTTTTTTTTTTTGCAGTACTGGGGATTGAACTCAGGGGCATTCTACCCCCAGCCCTATTTTGTATTCTTTATTTTTGAAACCGAGTCTCACTAAGTTGCGGAGTGCCTCACTAGGTAGCTGAGGCTGGCCGCGAACCCGGATCCTCAGGTCTCAGCCTCCTGAATGCTGGGATTACAAGCGTGTGCCACCACGCCCGGCTTGTTTGTTTTATGTTGAGGCAAATTGAGCAGTTTTTTTCCTGTTGCTTCTGGATTTTGAATCACTTGGAGAAAGTTTCCTTATGCCCAGAATTTAGAAGAATTTACCTTATTTTATGTATTACTTAACTTTTTAAAAAAAATTTTATATTTAAGCCTCTGATTCATTTGGGGTTTATCCTCCTGTATGATATGAAGAATAAGTCTGATTCTTACCTTTTTCTGTATGGCTGTCCATTTAATTCAATAACACCTATTTAGAAGTCCATACTTGACAGGTGTGGTGGCCTACACTTGTAATCCCAGTACTTGGGAGCCTGAGACAGGAGGATTGCAGGTTCACGGCTAGCCTCAGCTACTTAGGCCCTCCACAACTTAGTGAGACCCTGTTTTGAAATGAAGAATAAAAAATAGGCCTGGGGGAATGCCCCGGGGTTCTGTCCCCAGTACCAAAAACAAAACAAAACAAAACAAAACAAAAAAAAAAACGAAAGAAAAAAAAAGTTTGTATTTGGTCTCAGGTGTTGCCTACATTATAGATATCTTTAGTTTTCTACTCCATTCCATTAAGTTATCTATTCATATGCCAATACTACATTATTTTTTATAGAGACCTTATAATATGTTTTAATATCTTTTTTTTTTTTTGTACTAGGGATTGAACCCAGCGGCATTCTGCCTCCGAACTCTACCTCCAGCCCTATTTTTTATTCTTTATTTTGAAACAGGGTCTTACTAAGTTGCAGAGTGCCTCACTAAGTAGCTGAGGCTGGCTGTGAACCCAGATCCTCCTGCCTCAGCCTCCCAAATATTGGGATTACAAGTGTGTGCCACCATGCCCACCTAATATTTGCTTTTCTTGTTTGGAGTTTTCCTTCCTGTTCTTGATTGATTGCTGTACTAAATTAGCCTTATAATCAACTTGTCTAATTATACCAGTGGTAGGTGGGGATAATGGTATTTTTATTAGGCTGTTTTCAAGTTTAGAATTAGGGAACAGTGCCATCTTGAGTCTTCCTCTCCATGTACATAGCATGTCTTTGCATTCATTCAAGTCTGCTTTTGTGCCGTGTTCTTCCTTACTCACTTTGCTCCTCAGTTTGAGCAGGGTTAAATTTGAGGAGGTAGTTAGTATACCCAAGTAGAACACCTGGCCAGCAGTCAATATGTGAGGCAGGAGGTCACAAGAGAAAGATGTCAGGCTAGAGATACATGCTGGGAATCACTTTCATTAACAATATATGATTTCATGAAATAATTTTTTTTTTTTTTTTTTTTTTTGCAGTACTGGGGATGGAACCCAGGGGCATTCTACCTCCGGGCTATACCCCCACTCCTATTTTTTATTCTTTATTTTGAAATAGGATCTCACTAAGTTGCGGAGAGTCTCAAAAAGTCGCTCAGTTCTCAGCCTCCCAAGTACTAGGATTACAAGTGTGCGCTACCACACCTGGCTCATGAAATAACATTTTCATTGTTACATCTTTAACTTAGTCATTCAAGAACAGTCTTTAAGGAACTTACTTATTGAAGACACAAGTTATAAGAGGTGTATGACCAGGTAATATTTCCATGTTTTCTTATCAATAAAAGTAATGTTTTAGAACTGTTTGTTTAAAACACTTATGTACCACAATTACTCGCTTTCATAAATAGAACATGTTAACCTTTTGAGATTGTTTCATTGACTAAATTTTTGTTCCAATTGCAAGATAAGAAGGTAGATGTTTGGACTTTATCAACTATACAAAATATTTAGAGCCAGCCATGCCTGTAATCCCAGAATTGGGGAGGCTAAGACAAGAGGATCACAGGTTCAAGGACAGCCTCAGTAACATAGTGAGACTCTCAGTAACCTAGTGAAACCCTATTTCAAAACATCACACACACACTAAAGACTAGGGAGGAAGGGGGTATTGCTTGGAGGTAGATTATCTCTGCGTTCAATCTCAAGTATCATACATACATACATAAATACATAAATAAATTTAAAAATTGGGCTGGGGTATAGTTTGGAAGTAGAATGCCCCTGGGTTCTACCCCAGTACCAAAATAAATGAATAAATAGAATATTTAGATAAAACCCTTTACATTATTTAAGCCATTAATGTCCTAGCACACTTGTAATCCCAGTACTTAGGAGGCTGAGACAGGAGGATCGCAGGTTTGTGGCCAGCCTCAGCTACTTAGTGAGACCCTGTTTCAAAATAAAAAATAATGTAGGAAGCAAGTTGTGGTGGCACACACTTGTAATTCCAGTACTTGGGAGGCTGAGACCAGAGAATCAGATTCATGGCCAGCCTCAGCTATTTAGTGAGGCCTTCTGCAACTTAGTGAGACACTGTTTCAAAATAAGGAATAAAAAAATAGGGCTGGGGGTGTAGCTCAGAGGTAGAATGCCCCTGGGTTCAATCCCTAGTACCGCAAAAAAAAAAAAAAAAAAGAGTGATGGTATTTTTTAATAAAATTTCATTGATGTGCCATAGCCCAGAAAATCTAATGGTCGAGCTTCAATACTTAATAATTATAGAATTGAGTTTACCATAGGAGATGACTAGATGAATTTATTTGAATTACAGCTTGCTTTTAGTTTTATATTCAGGAAATCACATACACGTACAACGACATATAAGTTTACATATTTTAAAGATAGCCTGTTTAAGAAATCCTTAATCAGCTGGGCATAGTGGTGCATGCCTGTAATCCCAATACTCGGGAGGCTGAGGCAGGAGGATTCTAGGTTTGAGGCCAGCCTCGGCAATTTTAGGGAGACCCTGTTTGAAAATAAAAAATACAGTAGGGTTGGGGTATAGCTCAAAGTTAGAATGCCCCTGAGTTCAATCCCTAGTGAAGGAAGGAAGGGAGAGAGGGAGGAAAAAAGGAAGGAAGGAAGGAAGGAGGGAAGGAGGGAGGGAGGGAGGGAGGGAGGGGAGGGGAGGGGAAAAGGAAGGAAGGAGGGAGGGAGGGAGGAAGGAAGGAAGGAAGGGAGGGAAATCTTTACTCAGAAAAGTAATCAGGAGCTTATAAACATGTTTTCCTGTCTTTTAGAAGTATTTTTAGATTATAAATAAGAATTTAAAAACAACTGCTGACTGCTATTGTATGCATTATTTTCCATTTCAAAACTAGTTAACATGCATTAAACCCTTATAGACCATCTCAGAAATGTAATGCCATGGTGTTGCAGATTAAACTTGTTTAGGGAATTACGATAATTCACATTTTGTTGTAAGCCACCAACAATTTCTCTGTTGGGTAGTTGTCTAGTTATCTATTTTTCTGTAGTACCAGTACTTGCACAGTAGTACCTAATACAATAGAGTTTCATGACTTTCTTTTTTGTTGTTGTTGTTGTTTGTTGTTTGTTTGTTTTTTTTTTTACTGGGGATTGAACCCAGAAACATTCTACATCTGAGTTACACCCCTATCCCTTTTTTATTTTGAACCAGTGTCTCACTAAGTTGCTAAGCTGGCCTTGAAGCTTGATTTCAGCTCTGAGATTACAGAGGTGCTCCACCATGCAGGGCAACTTTCCCTCTTAGTACTTCCTTTACGCTTACTGTGTGCTGAGAATGGACTGGATGGTAGAAATGTTGCTGCCGTTAGCCTTAGTTTCAGGGAAAGAGGGCCAAGTGCAAAATTAATTCAGAAGCTTGTTGTCAGCAAGACTAAGGAAATAATAAAACATGATGTTTATTCTTTATATACATCTCTTTCTTTTATGTCAATTCTACATAACAGCTAAGTTGTAAGTTGGATAGTTTTTCAGGGATTTGTTAGGCTAATATGCAAACATAATGCCCCTAACAATTATATCTCGACACTGGGCTAAGGGGTCAATGTAATAGTCTTATAATTGTTTCAGCCCAGACAAAAGAAAACCTTTGGTATGTTCATCCCCCTATTCATGTCACAAAGTTTTGGATTTTTAAGTCTTCAATGTATTTAATCTTTGGACATCAGAATGTTGGCAGACAAAGTAACAAGAATGTGAGAATGTTTTAAAAAAAAGGTCAAGCCAGGCATAGTGGCACATGTAATTCCAGCTACTCAGGAGACTGAGGTAAGAGTATTGTAAATTTGAAGCCAGTCTAGGCAACTTAGCAAGACCCTGGCTCAAAATAAAAAATGAAAAGGGCTGGCAGTGTAGCTCAGTGGTAGAGCAGCTCTGGACTCAATCCCCAGTACTGTCACCAAAGGGGAAAAAAAAAAAAATTAAGACATTGCAGTGTTACTTAGACTACATCATGATTGTGATATTCAGGTGAACAGGGCCATGGCATGGACAGCCTTTCAAAGGCAAAAATTCCCAGATGACGGACAATGGCTGTTAATCCTAGAGCCTGCTTCAGGGACACATGCTCAATCACTACTTAGGTGCCATGATTTTAAATGATGGCCTTCAAGTGTGGACAAGTAAAAAGGCTTCCTTTTAGGTTATATATTAGCCATTTCATTGAGACCCCTTTTTAGGAAAAAGGATAAATTATCTCCAAAAAGAAAGCAGAGTGCAGCTTCCTCTGGCCATATATCAGAGTTGGCTGTTCGCATCTTTAAATGCAAAGGTTCTTAAATTAATCTAGATGAGTAGGCATGCATCCTGGATTTTATTTGTCTCCTAATTGAATCCAGTTTTAATAATTATTTGCATAGTTTTTCCAGGACTTCCTATTGAATATCTTTGTAATCACAAACAGGGAAATATTGTGAAAATATTCTGGGAAAGTGAAAGTACTGATTGTATCCTGCATAATACTTCTCTTTAAAGAGCTACTCAACCTGTTTCCCTTTTTCTCAGTTAGAACTAAAATACAGTCTAGCACATTGGGAAAATGACTTATCTGCATGACCAGAATTCTAGAATTTTTTAAAACCTCACCTAGATCTGGGTAAGAGCTTGATAGAGCTTCACACAGGAGAAACTGGCTTGTTTGCTCTTTGCCCTGATTCAGGCACAGCCAAGCTTTTTTTCAGGCCTCGGAGAGGTTAAGCATACCTGATAATTAATTGGCCTTGAACACAAAATTTCAGCGAACCAGACTGCAAAATTGATCCCCAACCAAACGAGCTTCCTCTCTCATTGCTCTGAAATGATCTTTCAACTTGTGCTTATTCTGAAACCTGCCTTTGAATTGCCCTGGGAACAAGCGTTGGAATTTACTGAAAATGAGTCATTGTTTAATCTCTGGCAATTTCATTTTATTATGTGATCAACAGATGTGTTACAAGTTGGTTTCAAATGGAAAGTAAAAGTTTAAACAGTTAAAGTGTGATCATTAGATAGTTTTCGAGACTTGAAGGAAAATAAAATTAAAATCCATTTGAGAAATCCTTGGCTACAAATTTTTTTTTTAAAAAAAGAACCTCTTTTTGATGGTGCTGGGGATGGAAACCAGAGCCTTACACGTGTTAAGCATATGTTCCACCCCTGAGCTCTACCCCCAGCCATGCAGTACATATTTTTATTCTGTTCTCTCCTGTTTACTCCCATCTCTGTCCCATGGGTGGTTGTGTGTTTACAGAAGGCAATCAGGTAGTGGAACAGAACAAGGAATTTGGACTCTGAAGCTTCAGTTTAGTAAGCTTCACTTACTAGCTATATGAGTAATTGAGCTTCTCTGAACAAGGTTATCAAAGTACCTGTGCTACCTCTGCCACTGAGGCAAGTTTGGTATCAGATGATATGACATATACAGACACTTTAATTTCTCCTAGTATGATTCTTCTTATTAATATCACCCATTCAGGACCAATCTAACACTATTTTTGAGGATAGGGGGATCAGAAAACCATTTCCCCAATCCATTTACTACCATCAAACTCTCTGGAGTCGGGAATGCCATGCCCTTACTGAAAATGAAAATGTAATTCCCTAATCCAAGAGTTCTTTCCAAGTACCAATTCTGACAAATTTAGTGGAATGTAATGTATGTACATTCCTATACAGTGTATGTGAGGCTTGCTTAAACCTGCTGATAGTAGAATTTGGAGACTTAAAAAAAAAAAAAATCAATTCTCACCAGCACTTACAGCTTGGCAAAGAACTTGCCTTTGGCCTGTACTGAGGCTCCTTATAGTTTCTTTTTTTCCCAGACTCTAAAATGTTACAGCTATATATAGGCTAATGATCTGTAAGAAGGTGCTAGGTCCCCCTCCCACCAAGTTGCACAGAATTTCCTCCTACCTAAGGACCTGTGAGCATGTGCCTGGTGCTCAGTTGAAGGATAGTTTGCCATTCTGTCTCTGCTGATTTCATAGCCCACTGACAGTCTCCCCACTGTTGTTGAGCTCTGAAACACCCACACTGCACACACTCCCCAATATCTTCACAAAGTCTAACTCCCTCAAATACTTTATCAAAATGTAATCTGTGACTGTTGCACAATCCAAGAACTGTTCTATGTACTGAATTATTTAGCATTTTAAAGATCACTTAGAATATTTGTGATTGATGTGAAAACTCAAGTAAGCTTTGTGGATATTTTTCCTGATTGCATTGACTTCTATTGACTTGAGAGTATTTGGCTTTAAGCAATTATAGAATGAATCTGGATAAAATAATAAGAAAGTTTTGCAATTGCAAAACAATGTGTCATTTGTACTGAGAATCCAGTGTGTGTGTGTGTGTGTGTGTGTGTGTGTGTGTGTGTTTGTGTGTGCGCGCGCGCGTGCTCGCGCTTTACAAAAGAACCCTAACCCTAGGTAAAGTGCCTAATATGTGTTTTCGTAGGAGTTGGATTCTCATTATATCTTCAATATTGGAAAAAAGATTAACTTTCTAAATTTGAATCAAATTTTTCAGACTTCAGCTCTCTATAATAAGTTTTTGTGTGCGAATGCAGGGTTGCTGTTTTTAGGTCATAATGATTTGGCTTTTCTAGGGCTGTTCTTTTTTTAAGTGACTGACAGGAATCATTACTCTCTATGGCAAGAAACCAGAAGTTGGCAGGAGCCCTACAACAACTGTCCAATTGGATTTATTTTTTAAACTGTTGTGCCAATTTCCAAATTATCTTCAGTTATAGGGCATCTGTTTTCTTTAAAAGGTTCAAAGCAGGTGATACACATGTAGCCACAGCCCTGCCAAGGTTAGTTCTGAGGGGACTTGGGGGCAGGGGTCTCTCCTTAGACATACTTATTTAGCACTCTGGGCAAAAGCCAGAGATCACAGTGCATTCCTAGAGCTGCCCAAGTCAAAGTCACAACCATCATGCAATTTTTGTATTTGTTCCTGAAACTCTCACATTGTGACTTTTTTTCCTTCTTATTGTTTAGAGGTATGAACCAGATAATGATCACTTTGTGACAATTGATAGTAAACACTAAAGGGCTCAGTGATTATTGCAGTGTTTTCTGCCTCAGCCTCTTCTCAATATGAATTTAAAAACACAAGAAAGAAAAGGGCCAGGGCTCTAACCTGAAGAGATTTCTGCATTTCCCCCCCTGTGTGAGAGAATTAATTGAGGTAGGAAGGTATTTGAAGTGGGAGTAATTTTGGAGCAGAGCTCTGCCATTTCACCTAGAGTTAAACATTTTCACTTTTATCATCTGCTTTGCTAGCCATGGCCAAGTTGATAATAACAAGCCCAGAACAAAACACATGTGTTTATTTTCCCTTATCTGCATTAACAACTAGAAATGTGTTTGCTTATTTGAGCTTTGTGCTCCCTAGGATCTCGTTATATCCCGTGCATGCAAGGCAGGCCCAGGGATGTGTTTAGTAGTTTGGTATTTTGTTTTCTTTTTATTGACTTGCTTTGGGCTGGAGCTTTCTGTGTTCAGATGCCTGAATCTTCTGTTGTCTTAGTTTAGATGTCAGTAATGTCTGCCCTGTTTTGGAATTGTGCTGGACAGGATGCAGATTTGTCTACCTCTTTCTTTACCTAGTAAATTGAATTCACCCAGCTGGGTCTACTACTATTTTAAGATATGAGAGACTTACAAAATTGTGCTGTGGTAAATGAAGAGTACTTGATCTGAGGGGAGAAAAATGGGCTGATGTTCTCTAGAAATGAGTTTATGTTGTCTATTTTTTAATTTTTAAAGTTGAAATATAGTTCGCCATTTTAAAGTATACAGTTAGGTAGATTTTAGTTTATTCAGAAGGTTGTGCAACCATCATCAGTATCCAATCTAACACTTCCATTAAAAAAAAAATCCTTCGTGCCCATAAGCAGTCACTCTCCCCTCCCCCACTCTCTTTTCTCCTCAGTCCCTGGCAGCCACTAATCTACTGTCCATGGATTGTCTATTTGGGACATTTCACATGTCCATGTAGCATGCAGTATTTTGTTTCTAACATCTTCTGCTTTGCATGACATTCTCAAGGCTCATCTGTATTGTATCAAGTGTCAATATTTCATTCCTGTTCATGGCTTAATGATGTTCCATTGAATAATTATACAACATTATCTTTATCCATTCATCAGCTGGTAAATATTTGGGTTGTTTTAATCTTTTAGCTTTTATGAATAATGCTGCTATAAACATTCATGTATGGTTTCTGTATAGACATAAGTTTAACAATCTCTTGCGTTGTATACCTAGGAATAGAATTCCTGCATCATATGGCAGCTTTCATGTTTAACTTTTGTTAGACCACCAGACTGTTTTCCATAGGAGTTACACAACAACAGCAGTGTGAATGGTTTCTGGTTTCTCAACAGCCTCACCAACACTTATTGTTATTAGACTTTTGATTAGTCATCCTTGTGGGTATCTCATTGTGGTTTTGACTTTTATTTACCTGATGACTGAAGATATTGAGCATCCTTTCATGTTCTTATTGGATATTTGTGTATCTTTCTTTGCAGCAATGTCTTACTCAGATCCTTTGCCCAATTTTGAGTTGTTTTTGTTTGCTTGCTTATTGTTTATTTGATGTCTTAGCTGTTGGATTATAAGAGTTCTTTACATGTTCTGGATACTAGACTCTTATCAGATACAAGATTTGGAAAGACTTTTTCCCATTGTGCGAGTTATCTTCTTACTTTCTTTATTCTTGTTTTCATGCTAGGGGGTTGAACCCAGCCTCTTGTGTGCTAATATGCATGTGTTCTACCACTGAGCTACACTCTAGCCCTACTTTCTTGATACTGCCCTTTGAAGCATAACAGGTTTTAATTTTAATGAAGTCCAGTTCATCTATGTTCATCTGCTTTTTCCTTTGATTGCTTGTGATTTAGGTTACATATTTAAGAAACTGTTGCCTAATCCAAGGTCATGAAGATGTGCACCTATGTTTTCTCCTAAGAAATGAAGTGCTTTATCTCCTATCTTAGGTCTTTGGTTGATTCTAAGTTAATTTTTACCTGTAGTATGAGAGGTAGGAATCTAAATTCATTCATTCTTTTACACACACACACACACACACACACACACACACACACACACATTCAGTTGTCCTAACACCATTTGATGAAAAGATTATTTTTTCTCCCATTAAATTGTTTTGATACCCTTATTGAAAACTAATCAAAGCTGACCACAGTGGAGCATACCTATAGTCCCAGTAATCGAGAGGCCAAGATGGGAAGATGGCAGATTCAAGCCTCAGCAACTTAGCGACATTGGGTTCCAAAAATAAAACATTAAAAAAAGGTTGGGGTTTAGCTTGGAGGGAGAATGCCCCTGGGTTCAACCTCCAGTACCAGAAAGAAAAGAAAAAAATTGAGGGTGGTGGCACAGGCCTATAATCCCAGTACTTGGGAGGCTGAGACAGGAGGATCACAAGTTTGAGGCCAGCCTGGGCAACTTAGCAAGACATTATCTTAAAATATTTTGAAAAGGGCTTGGGTTTAGGTGCAGTTCAGTGATAGAGTGCCCAGGTTTAATCTTTAGTACCATACTTTTTTTAAAAAAACCAACTGACCATAGATGTACAGGTTTATATCTAGATTCTCAATTTTATTCCATTGACTTATATGTTTATTCCCATGCCAGTATCACAGTGCATTTATCACACTGGCCTGTAATAAGTTTTAAAATCAGGAAGTGTGAGTTGTCCACCAACCTTACCCTCCCCCCTTTTTTTTTTCCTTGGTGGGAGGTTTAGGTTATTTTGTGTACTTTCTATGTGAATTTTAGGATCAGATTGCCAGTTTCTACAAGGAGAAATTACGTAGAATCTACAAATCACTTTGGGGGGAGTATTACCATCTTAACAATGTTAAACTTCCAGTCCATGGACACAGGAGGTCTATTTATTTAGGTTGTCTTTAGCTTCTTTCAACAGTGTTATAGTTTTCACTGTATGTCTTGTATTTCTATTAAACTTATTTCTAAATACTTTGTTTTTTACTTATTTTTAATTTTTTGCAATGCTGGGGATTGACCCAAGGATCTTACACTTACTAGGCAAGCACTTTACCACTGAACTATATCCTCGCTCTATTATTCTTTCCTTTTGATGCTGTTATAAATGGAATTGTTTTAATTTCATATTGTTGTTGCCTATTTATAGACATTCAACTGATTTTTAAATATTAGTTATATTAGTCATTACAAAGAGCATCTCATTATAATTTCAAATATATTAGAACCAATTTATGAAGCCAATTAGTCTTCCTTAGGATTCTGTTAAAGAAAAGAGTAAGTAGCCTGGTGTGGTGGCACACACCTGTAATCTCAGTACTTGGGAAGCTGAGATAGGAGGATCACAGGTTCACAGCCAGCCTTAGCAAGTAGGGAGACTCTCAGGGAGACCCTGTTTCAAAACAAAAAATAAAAAAGGGCTGGGGATGTAGCTTGGAGGTAGAATGCCCCCAGGTTCAATCCCCAATACCATCAAAAATAATAAAATAAAATAAAAAATAAAAAACCAGAAGAAGGAGAGAGACAGAGACAGACTATGTATAGCTCTGTATGGTTAACACTTACTGTGTGTCATGCACTATTTCCAGGCTTAAATAGCCACAGAGCCCAGTGTTCTTTCCTACTTGATATACTGCCTTTTGGGGAGTCATTCCTAATATTTCTACTCTAGAATCTAGGTAATAGATAAAAGTAACATGGAGAGCTGGACGTGGTGGCGCATGCTTGTAATCCCAACATTCGGGAGGCTGAGACCGGAGGATCCGGGTTCGAGGCCAGCCTCAGCTACCTAGTGAGGCACTCTGCAATTTAGTGAGACCCGGTTTCAAAATAAAGAATAAAAAATAGGACTGGGGGGTATAGCTTGGAGGTAGAATGCCCCTGAGTTCAATCCCTAGTACCGCAAAAAAAAAAAAAAGTAACATGGAAATATTATTTGCTTGGAAATAATAATTCCTATCTCTTATTAAGGTTGATCATTTCACATTTGTATAATGATTCTTTCCCTCCTTTAGTAAATTTTAATTTCAAAGAGATTCTTCAGCAAGAATGTGTGAGCATTGTAGAGCCTAGAGGCAGGAGGTTCTTACCACAGCAGGTGATTAAGGAGCCTTGAGAGGTGAGATAGGGTGAGGGGCATTTTGAAAGTAGAATCAAGAAACTAATTATATAGAGGAAATAAAAAAAAAAAAGGAATGAAAGGTGACTAAAATGTTTAGCTTTAGTGACTGAATAAATGGTGACAACACTGACTAGAAGGTAGATTACTCAGGCAGGACAGGGTGGCAGGTTCTGTGGAGCAGCAGAGGGAAACTGGTGTTGTAAAGGTTGAAATATCAGACTGTAGTAGAAAGATAACTTGGTTCTCATTGCATTTCTATACATGATCAGTATCTTCATGAGAGAGTGTATTGAAGGAGTCAGACACAGTAGATATACGATATATACCAATTGTGATGTATGTGGAGAAAGGGGAGGTGGGGGTGGGAGAGAAAAAGGTCATGATGATCTGGAAAGAGATCAGGGAAGACAGTGACTCTTGGGCTGTGACCTGCCAGAAACATGGTAGGAATTAGTCCAGTGTTAGGTGGGTGAGTGGCATTCCAGGCAGAAGGAATAGATGTCTATCTCACATGATTATGAGGAGACTTAAGTACATAATGGACATGAAAATTCCTAGCCTAGCCCTGACACAGAGTATGCGTTTGGAGGGAAAAAAAAAAAAAACTTTTTTAAAAGTAATTGAGACTAGGCATGGTGGCACATGTTTGTAATCCCTGTACTTGGGAGGCTGAGACAAGAGGATTACAGGTTTGCAGCCAGCCTCAGCTACTTAGTGAGGCCCTCTTCAACTTAGTGAGACCCTGTTTCAAGATAAAGAATAAAAAATAGGGCTGGGGTGTAGCTCGGAGGTAGAATGCCCCTGGGTTCAATCCACAGTAGTGCAAAAAAAAAAAAGACTGAAAAGGGCCATAGGGTTTGGCCTCTAGAAGCATGACTGATGATCTTTCAGATCAGTTTCAGTAAAAAGAAAAATGACAGATTGAGAAGCTAATCTTAAAATGAGAAAGTGGAAAGCAGTTGGTTCTATGAACTATGAGGTCAAGAAGTTTAAGGAGAAAGAGTACAACTCCTGAGAACAGGCATGTTGTATAAGGACCCACACTGGCTACGAGAGAGCCATTAAAGATATGAGAGAGAAGGAATAGCAAGCAGATGGTACTTATGGAGGGAGGGACTGGTGAGGGAAACGGAAGGATGGGGTCAGGAGCTCAGGTGGGGAGGCTGCTTTAGAAAGGAAGTGTGACAGGAAAGGGGGAAAGTAGAGAGGTGAGACTGTAGTCAGATGGCCGCTCCTGGCTGCATGGCAGTTTGGGAATGCAGTTTTTATTTCAGGCAGCTATGTGCTTGGCTTTCTAAAAAAATTAAGGTTTTATACTTAAGGAAGAAGAAGAGAATAGATCCTCAGGTAGGCAGCTCACAGTCTTTGCCATAGATAACCCATCCCATCAAGGGTGGCTGATGAATTAAATGTTTACTATTCACCAGTAGTCTGGTTTTCCTGGCAGGTAAACTGGCACTAAAGAAGGTAAAGTAGCATGCCACAGTTCACACAGTGAGTAAGTAGCACAGCAGAAACTAGTCTTCATACTCCCCAGTCCAGCATTCCTTCTGTGGCACTGTTGCCTCCAATGTGATTTTATGTGCATAGTATTTGTAGTTCAACTGACAGACAATTTTAAGATTTAGAGCTTTATTTCCAAATATTCTAAGTATTCTAAATCTAGGTAGCATTAGGTGCATTATATTAAAGTCTAGAAAGACTAAGAAGTCAGTGAGATTTAGATGTGGTCCATTGAAAAGCTTTTTATAATGGATTTAATTTAGTTTTTGTTCAGAAACTCATTTGGCTTTTGAGACACAGTCATTTCTCAGTGCTTTGCAAAGTGCTTGCAAATTCTTCCCACCATAAGACCTGTTATTATATCATAAGGAACACTGGTGAAAGCTGCTTCTGAACAGCACTTATTTAAAAAAACAAACTTTTCCTAGTAAAAACAAATGTTTCCTCATCTTAGTGCTGTGGAACGTTTTTCATTTTCGAAAACGCACAATGGAATGATAGTAGTGTACTGGCAAAGGCTCTGAACTGAGGAGCAAGGAGCCTGTGACGCCATGAGTCACTTGTCCTAACCATGAATAAAACAGTTACTTAAAAAGGGGATATGAGTATAAGTTAGGGGGGAAAAAAGGTTGCTTTTCTTTATTGTCATAGTTAACTTGCTTGGGAGTTCATTTGCTTGCTCGCTCCTTCCTTCCTTCCTTCCTTCCTTCCTTCCTTCCTTCCTTCCTTCCTTCTCTCCTTCCCTCCCTCCCTCCCTTCCTCCCTCCCTCCCCTCCTTCCTTCCTGGTACTGGGGATTGAACCCAGGGGCATTTGCTCTCTGAGCTACACCCCCAGCCCCTTCTTTAAAAATTTATTTTATTTTTTTGTGATACTGGGGATTGAACCCAGGGGCATTCTACCTCTGAGCTACACCCCCAGTCCTATTTTATTTTATGTATGTTTGTTTGTAGCACTGGAGATTGAATCCAAAAGCATTCTACCTCTGTGCTACACTCCCAACCCTATTTTATTTTATTTTTAAGTTTGAAACAGAGTCTTACTAATTGCTGAGAGCTTCACTAAGGTACTGAGGCTAGTCTCAAACCCACAATCCTGTCTCAGCCTCCCAAGTACTGGGATTACAGGCATGTTCCACCATTCCTGACTGACCCCTATTATATTTTAAATTTTGAAACAGAGTCTCACTAAGTTGCTGAGAGACCTTGACTGGCATGCACCAGGCTCTGGGTTTAATCCTGGTACAGGAAAAAGGTTGGGAGGGGGGATAGAGGGAAGAAAAGAAAAGAAAGCTCTTAGCTGGGTGTGGTGGAGCATGCTTGCAATCCCAGTGCTTGGGAGGCTAAGACTGGAGGATTGCAGGTTTGAAGCCAACCTCGGCAACTCCGATTCTGCTCTGTTTTCCATGTGTTTTCTCATCACAATCTAGAACGATGCCCTTGAGGTGTGTTGTGTCCTTTGTTTTCCTCATTCTGTACACTTTACCCACGCAATCTCATGGGCTTGTGTGGCCTCAGTTAATAGCAGATCTTCCTCTCCTGCCCACATCTCTGCTCTATGTGCAGCTAGCCACACTGAAATGTGCCCACTGCATAGCTTCACTGGAGAGACATATAAGCACCTCAGATTCACAACAGATGTCTCGGGCTAACTAATCCTGTCCTCCACGTCCTTCCTCTGCTTATATTCTCATCTCAAGGAAGTGTCTTCTACAAAGCTGGTGTCATCTTTCATTCCTAGCTCTTCCACAACCAGACATTTCAGTCTGGCAGTTCTTTGTCCTTCAGTTCTTCTCCAGCCCATCCTCTTTTCTGCATTTCCATTGCAAGTAGTTGCCCTTTTCTTTTTTTTTTGCGGTACTAAGGATTGAACTCAGGGGCGTTCTACCTTTGAGCTACACCCCCAGCCCTATTTTTTATTCTTTATATTGAAACAGGGTCTCACTAAGTTGTGGAGTGCCTCACTAAGTAGCTGAGGCTGGCCGCGAACCCGGAGAGACTCCGGTCTCAGCCTCCCAAATGCTGGGATTACAAGTGTGCACCACCACGCCCGGCTTGCCCCTTTCATTTTTAAGGTATGTACTAATTTCAAGTCCTCTAGAACGGTGGTGCTGTCCAATAGAAATATGTTATTTTAAACTTCCTGATACCCTTTTTTTTTTTTTTTTTTTTGGCGGTACTAGAGATTGAACTCAGGGGCATTCTATCTCCGAGCTGTACCCCCAGCCCTATTTTTTATTCTTTAGTTTGAAACAGGGTCTCACTAAGTTGGGGAGTACCTCACTAGGTAGCTGAGGCTGGCCTCGAACCCGGATCCTCCAATCTCAGCCTCCCAAATGCTAGAATTACAAGCATGCACCACCATGCCCGACTCTGATACCCACATTTTAAAAAGATAAAATAAGTGAAATTAATTTCAATGATGCATTTGATGTAGACCAATATATCCAAAATATAACCATTTCAACATATGATCAATATAAAATAATGAGTTAGCCGGGCGTGGTGGCGCATGCTTGTAATCTCAGCATTCGGGAGGCTGAGACCGGAGGATCCGGGTTCGCGGCCAGCCTCAGCTGTGAGGCACCCCGCAACTTAGTGAGGCTCAGTTTCAAAATAAAGAATAAAAAATAGGGCTGGGGGTGTAGCTCAGAGGTAGAATGCCCCTGAGTTCAATCCCCAGTACTGCAAAAAAAAAAAAAAAAAAAAAAGAGTTATTTTAAATTCTGTTTTAAATACTAAGTCTTCAAAATCCAGTGTGAATCTTATACTTACAGGCACATCTGATTTGGATTAGTCATATTTCTACCTCTGTAGATAACTATGGATGACAGCTGTGGAGGTACATGCCTGTAATCTCAGTACTTGGGAGGCTGACATAGGAGGGTTGCAGGTTCAAGATCAGCCTCAACAACTTAGTAAGGCCCTCTGCAACTTAGACCTTGTTTCATATTTATTAAAAATAATAAAAATAAGGCTACCCGTGTAGCTCAGAGGTAGAATGCCTTTGGGTTCAATCCTCAGCACCAAATAAATAAATATTTAAGGATAGTGACTACTGCATTTGACTTTGCAGCTATAGAATGTAGAATCTAAAGCAAGAATTAAAGTGCTGACATTTTCTTTGGTAGATTCTAGCCCAAAGTGGTGAGAGTAAAGGATAAAGGAAAAGTGTGATGTAGCCCCTTACCGTTCTGACCACTATCCACATCGCTGCAAGACACACAGCAGGATGTTCAGCAGACAGGACACTCTCCCACCTCCTCTTTTCCATTGACTTCCTTCAACCCTTGGGCAGCTGTTTAGAAAGCAGTGTGACATTGATCCTAGTCTGTGAGTTGAAGGGCGACTCTGTATGGATTAAAGGGAATTTGGAGGAGGTTGAGGGAATCCTAGAGACACACTAGGATACACTGACTAAGCTGTGTGACTCACACTCTGTCTTTCTTCAGTTCATTTTCCATAGCCAGATGTTTTTACTAAATGCAGATCTGAGACTCTCATTTCTCTATTTCTTTTTTTTTTTTTTTAAGTACTGAGAATTGAACCCAGGGGCATTCTACCTCCTAGCTACACCCCCAGCCCTATTTATATTCTTTATTTTGAAACAGGGTCTCACTAAGTTGTGGAGGGCCTCACAAAGTAGCTGAGGCTGGCTGCGAACCTGCAATCCTCCTGTCTCAGCTTCCCATGTACTGGGATTACAAGCGTGTGCCACCACGCCTGCTCATTTCCCTATTTCAAAACCTCCAAGCTGGGCGTGGCTCCATCTGTGGCTTTGTAAAAATGACCCAAAATGTAGTAACTTAGAATAACAGAAAGCATTTATTATCTAACTTTCTGTAGGTTAGGAATTTGAGAGGTGCTTATATGGACGGGTCTAGCTTGTAGTCTCTATCTTAGTCCATTCAGGTTGCTATAACATCTCCCATAAACTGGGTAGCTTAAAAATAAACAACAGAGCCGGGCGTGGTGGCGCACGCTTGTAATCCCAGCATTCGGGAGGCTGAGACCGGAGGATCCGGGTTCGCGGCCAGCCTCAGCTACCTAGTGAGGCACTCCGCAACTTAGTGAGACTCGGTTT
>PVLC010005876.1:50861-73246 GCA_004027655.1 Graphiurus murinus | reverse complement strand
CAGTGCCCTCTCCTTTGTTTTTCCTGAGCTCTGTGTGGTTCCACTCCTCTTTCTATCTGTCAAGCTTGCTGCCTCCTGGTTCCAGCCTTGCTGTGCAGTCGGTCCCCTAGGCTCTGTTGTGGAGCCCCGGATATGTCCCGCTGGAGTTTAGGCTGATCGCACCACACGCTCCCGTCGCTGTGTCCGGTGGTAGAATGCCTCGCCTGGGTGGAGCGTGGGGGTCTGGAGGTGCCCACGCCACGCCCGGTCCCTGGGTCCGCCGCGGTGCCCAGCCCTCGGAACTGGGCTCACCTCTGCAGTCCCGGGTCCCAATTCCGGGAGCCCGCAGCCCTCGGCCCGATGTTAGCAGTCTGCGCCGCGCCTGAAGACCGGCAGAGGTGCTGCCTGGAGTACTCCCTTGTTTCCAGACCAACTCTCCGTGGTCCCTGGGTCCGCCAGAGTGCCTAGTTCTCGGAATCAGACTCACCTCCACAGCCCCGGGTCTCCTCTCTGCAGTGAGCCCCGGCTCACCTCGGCAGTTCCCAGTTGCTGCTCTGCAGAGCCTGCGGGCCGCAGCCGGCTGGAGGCCGGCGGCCCGCACTCGCCTGCTGTCCCTCCGAGGTGTTGTTTGGAGGACTCGTTTGTTCCCCCGACCGGCTATCTGAGTTTTCTTCCATTGTGGTTCAGCTTTCGCCCCTTTTTGTTGCTTTTTTCCTTCTGTAAAGAAGCTGGTTTTGGGGCAAATTTGATTTGAAAGAACAGCGTCTGGGGAGAGGTATTTCACTCAGATGCCATCTTGTCCCTCCTCTCCTTTCAGTACTTTTAAATAAAATAATCTAGTTTTCTAGATTTGTCTTCTATTGGATAAAAGTCTTGACTTAACAATGTAAAAAATAATGGTTGCAGATTAAATATGTGGTAAAAATGATGTAACACATTCAAATAAATATTATTTTTCAAAATAATTATCTCAAAAGATAAGGATACACACTTGTTATATTCATGGGTTGATTTCTCAAAAATGCTTCAGAGTTATTCTTTGGCAATTGTATAAAGACATGAACATTTTTCTACCATATATTATGGTAGATCATTACTATTTTTATAACAAAGTATGACATTAAACTTTATCTTAATTTCTTTCACCAAAGTGAACTTAAAAAAGTTGTTTGAAAATATGTCCTACTCAATATCCACCTTACTAATCAGAATCTTTTTTCTGGTGTGACTGACAATACATTTGGTCCTGGCAAAAGATTATAGCTGGTCCAGCTCAGTTCGCAGGATGCTTTACAAATAGGAATGGCCTTGAAACCCTGTTTGATCAATAAGACCTAATCAGAAGTCTGATCAAAAGGTATTTGCTAAGACTTTTGCTTTTTTGATTAAAAGAAATGACCATAGCTGTCCATTCTCTTTTGCTGTCTCCCTTCTTCCCATCTTGAATGAAGTCAGAATAGTTGACCTTCAGAAACCAGTTTGTCACCAAAGAGATCATCTCAACTTTACCAACCTTCAAAGTCAATGCCAACAATTTTCTACCTCCAGACTGTGTTATATCAGCAAAGGAGGTCACTATATTTTAAACTACTGATGGTCTTTCTTTAACTTGACTTGAAGGCATTCCTAAATATAAACTCTGCTACTTTTATGATTGCTTTTGAGATGTACTTAGTTCATCAAAATTAATTGCTGTAGGGGCATTTATGACTTCATGAACAAAAGTAGGTCAGTTTTAAAATGAGTGATTTCAAGAAATTGCAGATTTTAGTGTTAGAACGGAACTTAGAAATTCCGAACTCAGAAGTTCTCATAGTGGATATTCCTCAAAATTACTCTTGGAACTTCAAAGATATATACATGTCTGGGCCCATGGCCACACATCCTGGTTTGGTAGATCTCAAGTAGACCTAAGGCCTCTGGATTCTTTAAAACTATATGTTGATACTAGCAGACAACCTAGCATGAAAGTTTTTGATCTATATCCACCTCTCTCAATGATCTGTGGACTAACACAAGATTTATGTACCTAGCAACAGATTAGAATTTTGCAGCCCAGATAGGAGAGCTAACTTTATGAAATAGTATTGTTAGACAAAACTAAGAACCTGTAAACAGGAGAAGAAAACAATCACGGTAAATCCAAACTAACCACAGCCAATTTTCTTCCTACAAAATAAATACATCAAGTATGAGTTTGATAGTATTTCAGTTTTCTCATGCTTTCATGATAAGTTCACCTTTAATTCAACTGCTCAAAATTTCAAATTTTCAGAGTTGAGTAAAATTTAGTCTAATGATGTGGGTGGGCCCACCTTCTTTGAAAGATTAGGCCAGGTTAGTAAATGGAGGCAACTTGAATAGGGCGGTTGACTGGACGTGTTAGCTGTCACTGCGACCTTCCCATTCCTAAGTTTGCCACTGAAGCTGATTTGATTGATATTTCATTTGTTGTTATTTCCCTTATATATACAATTATTTGTAAATTTTTCCAAAACACATTTGCCAAGTGTCTTAGTCAACATTCTCATTGCTGTATCCCAGTAAACCTGACCACATAACTTCGAGGAAGGAAGATTTATTTACTCACAGTTTTTTGGAGATTCTGGGTTCAGTTCATGAGAGGCTAGGGTCTGAAGCCAGGGCATGGCTGTGGGAAGCTGAGAGAGGGTCTCTGGTCCTCATATTATGGAGACTGGAAGTAAGAGGGCAAACAAGCAAGGGAATTCAAAGACAAAAGCATAGTGCCTAAGGCCACATCCCAGGGACCCATCTTCTCTAGCCACCAACCTAGGTTACCACCCAGATTTATCTAGTGGATTTATCTTCTGATGAGATTATAATATTCATGATTTAATTACATCAACTCTGAACACCAATCAACAAGCTCTTCAGAGGACAATCTATGTCTATAACAAGTCACTTGGATTTCTATTTATTATGTAGTCTCAAGTGATTTAGATAATTTATTTTTTAAATAAAAAACAATTCTCCAGAATTAGCTCCAGTAAGTTTTTAGATATACGTTAAATGTTCAAAAATAGTTATTAATTATAGGCCTAAAATAATAAGGAAAATAAAAAAATATATCAGATCGACTTGTTAAGATATATAGTACCACCTTCTCAAATGTTTTCAGTTCCAATTATTTTGTAAATTTTTACAAAACAATGTCAAGGCAGATTAATCTTGTTAACTGGTAGCTCATTCAAGGAAATTTATATGTGTATTTATATGTATTTTATATGCATAAATGTTAAAATATGAAGTTATGTACATAACATGCATTATTTATGTACATATATAGTGGGTAAAGTTATGTGTATTTGTAATCTAAAGAGAAATAATGTATAATAAATATATACACATACATATATTTATTATATAGTTTGTTACATAGTTTTTTAGAAGTGATGGAGAGAAAATATTCTTAAAGATATTTTCTATCTTCCTCTACCCCATCTCCAAAAACAAATTCTGGGCTTCCTGTAGAATTTAAGATATTCTTAAAGCAGTGGTAATTATATAAAGAATGTGTCCTACATAATTGGACCTTAGTGGCTGTGGTTGTTCAGGTCCTTTAGCTATATTGTCCTTCTGATGTTATTCTAGGTAGTAATTTGCAGAGCAGACCTATAAACCAAGTTGTCTTGACTTCCCTTGCTTATGCCACCATTAGAACCCGTGCTGGGCTGTAGCCTGGAGCCTCAGGGACTTGGGCAGAATGTGCTGAGGTACAAGGCAGCAGGTTCTAATACCAACCTGAATAGAGATACAGTATTGTGAGGAAAAGCATAATCTTTTTTTTTTTTTTTTTTTTTTTTGTGGTACTGGGGATTGAACTCAGGGGCGTTCTACCTCCAAGCTACACCCCCAGCCCTATTTTTTATTCTTTATTTTGAAACCGAGTCTCACTAAGTTGTGGAGTGCCTCACTAGTTAGCTGAGGCTGGTCTCGAACCCAGATCCTCCGGTCTCAGCCTCCCGAATGCTGGGATTACAAGCGTGCGCCACCACGCCCGGCTAGCATAATCTTTAGCATTAATTCAGAGTTTTCCATTTGCAAGCTGTGAACCTGGCCAAGTATGTGAGATCTCTACACCTCACACCCATTATCTCTAAAATTAAAATAAAAAAGTTAATGAGGGTTAAATGTGATAATAATCTTAAAAGCATATAGTGTTAGTTATCACTGGGCCTGGCACATGGCAAATGCCTAGCCAATGGTGATTACTAAACCAATCAGGGCTGAAAGAAAATGGAAACTTTCCCTAAATATCAAACTATGACTTAGTGAAGTTGTATTGTGTTTTCTTTTCATGTACATGGAACAGAAAACCAGTCTCAAACTAACTTGTATAGCATTCAAAATTAATTGACTCATATAACACAAAAGTCATATTTGAGGTCCTCAAGTATCTCAGTCTTCAGAAGATAAAAATAAATCCAATCTCTTTACCTTCATCTTTAGTTTTGCTTTCTTCAACTTTTGTTTTACTCCAAGACAGGTTAGTTCCAGAATTTGCAAAGATGATTTCTAGTAGCTCCTACTTACATAGTCCTTAGAGATAAAGAAGAAAAGAGTGTATCTTTCTCTTTATTTCTAGAAAAAATCTCAAGGAAGGTTGTCATTGGCTTAGATTGGATCATGTGACAATTAGTTATTTAATCAACCCAATCACTTAGGACATGGTAATGTATTGCTCTGACTGGACAGGCAGGGTGACATATCCACCTGAGAGATGAAGGTTAGAATGTGTGTGTGTGTGTGTGTGTGTTCTGAAATTCACAGACTGAGAGTAGAGACGAGTTTATTTCTCCAAAGGAAAAGTGAAGTTCTGTTGCAAGGGCAAAAGATGTCGGCAAAGGTAAAAAATAAAATAAAACAAAATAATGATCATAATATAAGTTTCATTAGACTTCTCAAATTACATGTATGCTTTGTATGTAATTCTTGCCATATTATTTTGCTTTATAGCATAAAACCACATTTGCTATTATTATTACTTTTTGTTCACTAATTGATCAATTCTCCTCCCATAGAAGCAGTATGTTTCATGGGGACAGGGACTACATTTATATTGTCCACTGTCAGCAGCATGGTGCCCAAGTATGCAATAGTGTTTTTTGTATTTAATAAAAAGTTGCTGAATGAATTAAAAATAGACATAGTTGATATATTCCGTTTTTTTATTCAGTGCAACATGCCAGCAAGGAGATCATTTTCAAATTCCTCAATACTTTAAAGAAAATTCATATTTCTTCTACCTTTTCTCAGAAATTACTGTCATTATTATTGAAGTTTTATGGTTATAATTAGACCAACATCTTTACCCATAACTCCCTTAGTACCAATTCCAGATTCTCAGCCATGATAAATCCCACTGCAAAACATAGGCATGGTTTCATAACTGGTCATTGGAAGAGCCCAAAAGTTGATGCAGAAAATCCTGATGAAGAGGTGATTTAGGCTTGAACTAGGAATAGAGAAAGATAGAACAATGGGAAACATTTATGATCTATATTTAAGAATATTTGCTAGAGATCAAATATGGCAATAATGGAAAAGGGTCAAATAATGTATATCATCTAGATACTTGGTTTAAGCAGCTAAGGGCATGCTAATAATACTTGGTGAGATTTGGAGCATTAGGAACAAATGGGTGGCCTTTTTTGGAGTTTTTATTCTCTTCTGAAATGTTTTATGCTTTCCTCTGCTTAACCTTTATATCATTTGTTGAATATTGGAATTGGATTTTGGTGTGTTGTTATTTGATTACTAACTTATTTTGTCCAACAAACTGTAAGCCTGATTTTACCTCCTTGTCTTAGAATGGAGGCTGGCTCATGACAGGCATTAATAATGGTTAGGTGAATAAGTGAATGTGCTTCCACTGAGATGAGAAGTTCAGGAATCTCTAGTTACTGTTGGACTTAGATGTGTCAGGAATAGAGAGAGTCTACTGCAGATATTTGTTTGCCACATAATGAGATCAGCCAGAGAGGCAAAGAAGAGGGTAGTGGATGCGAAGATAGTCAAGAAGAGGAGAAAGTGATAAGAAAAGCTAAGAAAAACCCAAGTAAGCCATCTTACTGGAAAGCTAATGACCTAGCTTTATAGATACAGGTCAAAATAAAGAGTTTTTCTTGCATAAGCTACATATAATCAAAAGTGGCCATAATCTTCTGCTTCAGTCATCCTGACCAAAATTTCATTTTAAAATTTAACTCACCTTACTATGAAATGTATAAAGCAGAAAGGAATGAATTCATTAAGTACATGGAGAACTTCAGAATTCGAAAACTGTATAAAATCTATAAATTTATGGACAAAAGTCATACTGCCAGCTGAAGATGAAGTTAACAGGAATCCACACATGTATTAAACATCTGTGGAACTTTACCCAAAAGTTTCTTTTTGAAGGAATACACTGTTAATGTAGCTGACTACATGCGGGTTGCTTCCTCAGGCTCATCTAAAACTGTGATGAATGCCAAAAGTAAGATAAGCATGGTCTAATTAATTACAGCATGTTCTACATGAAGCAATGATCTAATGAATAACAGACAGCTTGTGACTGATCATCCTATTGATAAGGAAGAAGAGAAGGATATTTTGAGTGTTTTATCTACCAAAATTAAAAAACAATGTAGAGTTTCTGGCAATTCACAGGACATCCTTGTGGTGGGGATAGGTGGGTGCACTGGGTACCACAGTTTGACTTTATACCTCCCTTTTTGTGTTTTTACTCCAACGCTATTACTGTTACTACTGACAACAACAATAACAATGAAAGTGGCTCTCTTGATGATAGTGCATTTTCTTGAGTAATAAAGACTCTGCTAATCATTTAAAATCCATGGTCTCATTTAATACAATAAAAACATAAATTGGACTGATTATCTTTTCCCATTCTCATTAAAAACAGAGGTTTTGAGAAATTAGGTCAACTGTCAGGCATGGTGGTACACACTTCTAATCCCAGTATTTGAGTGGCTTAGATAGGAGGATCACAGGTTGGAGGACAGCCTCAGGAACTTAGGAAACTCTCAGCAACCTAGCAAGAACATATTTTCAAACAAAAACAAAGAGGGCTTGGGGTATAGCTCAGAGGAAAAATGCCTCTAAGGTTCAATTCCCAGTGCCACAAAAAAAAAAAGGAAGGAAGAAAAAGGAAGGAGGGACAGGAAGAAGGAAGGAAGGAAGGAAGGAAGGAAGGAAGGAAGGAAGGAAGGAAGGAAGGAAGGAAGGAAGGAAGGAAGGGGAAATGAAAGAATAAATTAGGTAAATTGCCCAAGATTGGACAGCTCATGAGTAGTATAGATGGAACTTCCACACTCATAATCAGCATCCTTTATGGTGATTATTTTGTTTTCTTTATTGTGTGCTCAATGATCAATCTAAAGTTAAATGTACAAAAATGTCATGTTCAGGACTAAATCCAGAACCCAACTGTCACTTACCCAAAGCAGACATTCAAAAGGCACTCTGTAACAATGGCTTGTGCTTCCTCTGGCAGCTGTGACCCCGCTCTTCTGCCACCCTCCAGCTCTAGTTTGTCTAAGGGAAGCACGAGAGAGCTCCTTAATGCTGCTTATGTGAATCTTTAAAATCCCATTATTGGTTCCTGAAGGCTTTCATCCATCACCCCCTCGTGATAAATCTCTAACAAGGCTTTTGCTCCTCCTTCTGCTTTCTGAGTCCCTCATCCTCAATAAATTTCTTAGTGAAGCCACAATTAATCTTGAGTAACACATTAACCTTGCTCATATCAAAGTAACCCTGCAGGTTTTGCAGTTTTACACGCGATTAGAGACAGGTGCCGCACACACCGCGAGTCTCCTTTCAGCATGGGCAGAAGGGGAAGGATGAGCTTTTTGATCTCCCGCTTTCATTTATCTCTGTTCTCTAGCCTGGCTCAAGAATCTGCAAGACTCCGCTGCCTCCCAGCTTTTAGATAACTCTGGCTGATCTGTCAGCATTTTTCTCTCTTTAAGCACTTATCAACTGCTGATAGTTCCTTTGCGTCATTCCATTTTCTTAAGTGTCATTGCTTGATAAATTGGTTTGAATTAAATATTTAAACCTCTCAAGCACAATGGAAAATATAAACCTTTTATTTAATTGATTTAAGGGGGAAAATGCCCCATTTAGTATCTGAGTGACTGAATTTCTCTCCAGAGAGCATCATCTTTTTGCGCTTAGAAATTCAGCTTGCTGATGATGGTTATGCCTCCAAAGGTAAGAAGGTTGATTAGTTCATCAAGATTCCAGCAGAGTCCCTAGTCAAGTGGTGCCAGTCTGCAGTAAACAGAGACAGTCATACTCAGGCTTAGAGCAAAAAGCTTTTTATAGAGTGATTGGAAGGTGACTGGAGCCCTTCTTATCACCTATATATATTATCCTTGCTCATCTGTGATGGAGCTTGAAACTATAACCATTTTCCTCATATTTCAAGTTTAGGCATTAGAAGCATTCTGAAAGTATAAGTTGCTTGAGAAGGGCCACCTTTTCAGGCACTCATGGCTATTAAACATCAAATTGAGGATGCATTTTGAGTCACATTAGTGGCTCAAGAAAGACAAGAAGAGAATAGTAGGAGGGTGGCCTAGCAAGTTTAGATGGGATGGGGTGTCAGGAAAGATGCACATCAGGAGGGTCCACATCTGGAGGGCAGATCTGAATGGGGCCCCGCTCAGGGGAATCAGGACAAAGGGAGAGGCTTTTTTAACATAAATGATTCAGTGGGAGAGGAATAGTGATAAAATTGAGTGGGAAGAGAGAGGAGAACACGGAACTGTGTATGTTTGTTTTTCAATTTTGTTAGAGGCTCAAACATAATTTTAAATGGATAATATAAAATCAATACTTGCTTCCCCTCCTCTTATAATAGGAAATTGTAGCAAAGAACAAAGTTGAGACATTGCTCTCTGTGATGGAATGGTCCTGGCAATATGTGTTCCTCACAGAATTTCCTAACTGGTTTCCTAATGAAACCAGAATGATGTACCTGTGTCAAATGGGAATTTTCAAGTTCTCTTATGAAGAGCGGTACCAAGCAGATCCTTTAGGATCAGTTAACTAGCACATTCCACTAGTATAAAGCTTCCTAAAATATAGCCGGATGAAAGAAGTGTGTAATACATGGAATTGACAGTGTAGAGAAGTACTTTTAAAACACAACATTGAACATTTAAAGAGGAAATCATCAAATAGACAGTAATTGTGGAGGAAAAAGGAAGAACAGCTGATCAGCCAATCTTAGCAACAACAGCAGATTAACTACCTCAAACTGATTATGGGTCCATGAGAGGGAAACCATTAGAAAGGTCAAATGGCCAAATATGAGAACATAAAACCCCTACTGCAGAAAAATGAGCTTTGAAAATTAGACAAAAAGGTGAAAGCGATCATTATGGAAAAGATAAATCAGTAGAGGACAGGAAAGATCACCGAGTGTGACAGTATCTGAAAAACCAACAGCAGCAAATCTATTTTCTGAGGGTGACAGATGTGCAGGGCACCAGAAACATTTAAAGGAAAGGAAGAGACAGAGAATTTGGTAGCAAAAGAAAAAAAAAAGGCTGAGGAACTCTGAATAAACTAAAGGAATATCAACAGAGAATTTTATTTTATCTTATTGGTACTGGGGATCAAACCCAGAGGAATTCTACCTCTGAGCTACACCCCAGCCCTATTTATTTTTTTCTGGAAACAGGGTCTTGCTAAGTTACTGAGGCTTGCTAAGTTACTGAGGCTGTTCTTGAACCTGGGATCCTCTTTGCTCAGCCTCCCAAGTACTGGGAATACAGGCATGTGCCACCATGCCTGGCTAACAGAGAATTTTAAAAAGAAAAATATGGGTATTTGGAATTACGCTTTTGTTGAGGAATCCAGTTGGAACCCCACAATGAAATAATTGCTTGAAAAAGGATAAATCTCTATAAAGCACAAGTCCAGAGACAGGGACTCATTTTTTCCAAGGTCTTAGGATCACAGTCTTTGTGAATTCTTGAACTTCCCTGGATATTTCTTCTATTTCTAAGGTCATGGGGCATGTATCCAAAAAGGTAGCCATGGCGGAGTAGAGTAGAAGGAATCTTTTCCATTTTTTAAACCATCTTTAAAGTTAAGACATTTAGTGTAGTACCCTTGATAGAAGTAAAGTCAATTGGGAAACAAAAAAGTCAGAAAAAGGAGGTAGAGAAAGAAGTGGTCAAACACACACACACACACACACAAAAGCAAAAACAACTAGGAAACAAATCTAAGACTTGTTGAGTTTCTATGAGGTGCCTGGCACAGCAGTAGTTCCTTTACAAGCTTTATCTTGTTTATGTTTTTTCCAAAAGTATTATTAATAAGCCTGTGAAGGTCAATCTGTATTGTCAAACAGTTATGTGACTTTTGATGTACTGATAAGATTATTGGCATGTGGAACAGCAGATTGAGGGGAAGTCCTACCCTGAATGTGGGCAGCACTGATGTGATAGGCTGGAGACCCAGATAAAATGGAGGCTATCTGGGCTTGGTGATGCATCCTGTAATCCTGTTACTTGAGAGACTGGGACAGGAGACTCACAGGTTTGAGACCAGCCTCAGCAATTTAGTGAGGCCCTCTGCAATTTAGTGAGAGCCTGTTTCAAAGCAAAATAGGTAGAATGCCTGTGGATTCAATCCCCAAGACAAAAAAAAAAATCAAACAATAACCAAAAACAAAGAAAAACAAAAAACCACAAAACTGAAGCTGCGTGAAGGCAAGCATGGTTCTTCCTGAGTACAGATACATCTGTTCTTGCCTGGAATATCAGATTTCAGGTCTTTGACTCTTTGAACTGAACTTTCACCAATGTTTCTTCAGGGAGTTTCCTGGCATTCCCACCTTGGACTGGGACTGCATCATTGGTTGCTCCTATTCTGAGACTTCAGCTTTTGGACCGCTCAACAAGCTGCTGGTTTCTCCAGTTCTTTTCGTGTAGGTAGCCACTTGGGACTACACCACTTCTGAATGTAAGCTGATTTGATAAATCTCCTTTCATAATATACATATCTTGTGAGTTCTGTTATTCTAGAAAAGCTTGACAAATATAAAGCCCATCTTATAGATAATAAAACTAAGCCACAGAGATTAGTATTATATAGATGACACAATTGCTAGTGTGTGTGTGTGTGTATGTGTGTGTGTGTGAGTGTGTGTGTGTGTGTGTGTGTGTGTGTGTGTGAACAATCTCTGTGACTCCAGCAACTTCACTTTGCTGGCTACATCAGGTTTCATAGATTTGAATTTAGAAGGACTGGATTCAGTCTTTCTCACCTATCAACCACAAGGTTAAATTAATGCAGATATTTGTTTAGTGTTATTGGTATTTATTAAATGCCTTCTGTGAGACAGTAGCTTTTCTAGATGCCTAGGATGCAGCAATAGTATAAACAGACAAACATTCCCATTCCAGTGGTGCTACCTCTTATAAATCAATACACATTTCTCTTTGTTTCAATACCTTTAAGTCTTATAATAATGCCATTCACAAGATATGTTTTCATATCTGAACTTGATAGTTGTCAACTGTGTTATGCTTTATAAATAATACTCTCTTCTGATCCCTTAGAGCATGCCTAGTATACAGTGGTGCTCAATAACTGCTACATAAGAGAAAAGCATCAGGGAAAGAAAAGGAAGCAGTAGAGGAGGCACACACCTGGGTGGAAGAGATGGCTGCAGGTGCTCTTCAGTGGCTCTGGTTACAGATAACCTAGCCATATTTTAAGACAGAAGTGGACCAGAATATTGCCAGAGATGGATTTATTATTAGCTCAATCCCAGTGAGTATATTATTTGAAAGAAATGAAACTATAGTCTATGCAACTTTCAAAGTGATTACATTTTGGATTGGGATGGTAGGACTGATGTGGGGGGGAGGGTCAGTGAAGTAACAAACTAGGGAGATCGCATGGATAGGGCTGAAACATTCATGCTAATGGATGCATGAATGTTCACATTCATTTCCCATTTCCCTGGCCTTTTGCTCTCCTCATCTCTCAAGAAAAGAAAACATAATTCTGGAGTGGATGTCTGTAAAATAACAAGGAGTGTTAAACTGGAATAAAATCTTAGGCCTACATGCAACATCCACCACTCTGTTCATGGCAATATATTACCTGTAATGTCATTTAGGCATTTATGGCTCTTTCAGTTCCCAAGGGTGTAGGACTAATGTTCAGATGGTGTCTCTACTTTTGTAAACATTTGCAAGTCAATGTTTATTCCTTCCTAATGTCGGGAGTCAACAGTCATTTGACTTGAAGTATTCTGATGTGCCAGGCTGTCTAAAGTCAGAGACCAGATCTCAGACACACACACATGTACAAACACACACATATCCACAACAAAAAGGCAAGATGCAGCCAGCCACACAACAGAAGTGAGAGATGCTTTCTTGTTAGAATTTGATGGGCCATCCCAAGTACCAAATAGAAATGGGCTTATACTTTGAGCAAGAAGTAAAACTTGACTTCATTTTCACATAATCACTCTTGTACCAGGTACGCTTTGTCTAGTCTGAGCCACACTGCTTATCTAAAAGTTGGTGTGAGTGGTGGTGGCTGTAGATTCTCCTGATTGATGAGAAAATTGTGGCTCCTTTGCTGAAAGACTTAGTAATGAGCACCACAGTGTCACCACAGGAAGTTCACAGGTTGTGAAGCAAAGAACGAAAGTGGGAGTCAGTCATGGATGGTAGTATTTATCTTGATTCTAAATGTCCCATTGTTACTCTATTCCATTTTTTCCATCAGATCTTCATTTGGACCAGGCTACAGCTTTAATGTCAAACAAGCTGGCTTCAGGGCAGGTAAGAACATTTTGACTTTTCCTGAGGGTGCTCGACTTACAAAGGCAATACTTGCATCTGCTTCTGTTTGCAGAGCTCTTGAACAATTTGATGATCATAAACTATTTTAAATGTAAAAGAACAAAGAAACAGCCCACCTCGTTCAAAATAAAATAACAATCTGATGACAGCAACACTCTCTAATGATTCTGTTCCTAAGTTGTCTAGAAGTAAATGGAAGGTTATATCTTCTGACTTGAGAAAGTCTACTATTTATAGAGTGCTTATTTATGTCTGAAGCACATTTAAATACAAATTGCAATACTTAATGTCTGGTTTTATAACATGTCATTCACAATCCATTAAGTATTTTATTGCATGAATTGTATAAGAAGCAGATTTATAGCCCTCAATTATGGTATTAATAAGGGATGATGGAATCTCACTGAAGATGTATTTCCCTTCAGTTCTTATAGAACTTTATTGTTGCAACATGATGCGAACTAGAGTCTTAATGTTTTATTTTAAGAAGATTGGAAACATGTGCTCTGATAGGCAGAAGTTATAAGAAAAACATTAATATTCTTCTAAAGATTATTGCTTTAAAACCAGTGCAGAAAAGATACTGAAGGCATCTGTTGAGTTTCATAATAGGATATTTTAAATGAAGTTGGAAAATCAAGTTAGCTTTGATCTCATGATATATAGTCTGGATCTATTTCTAAAGTGTTTCCTTTCTAGATAAGAGCCCCAACTACTCATTTTTTTTTGTCTTAGGCTTAGATGTATCCATCTCATATTTTGATCATATACATTTTGAAGGAATTTCAAGATAATTTAGCATCTTTAATTTCTAGAGGATATGAGGGATGGGCTGATGAATATGAATAGGCTATGTACCTGGACTACCAAGGACACTGCGTCCCAATGTCACCCTAGTGAGTCAGGTATTTAATAATCAGAAATAAAATGATGCAAAAGGAAGAAAGAACAGAGATAAGAGGACTAGGGTTTCAGAAACAATTCAGGGCTGAGTAAAGTGGCACCAGACATAGAAGAATGTATAAAGCATAGACCTGGGAGACTTAGGGCTCAGAAAGTGGAACATGGAGTTGAGCAAGCATCTCAGGAATCAGGGGGATTATCAATGTGCTCAGAATGGATGGTAGATGAGCCTGTTTACAAATGGAAATAGAAAGGTAGAAACACCTTAAGCAGAGTCTGAAGGGAATACTCTTCCAGTAATATAATGAATATAATGCTATAGTTAGCATTGACAGTTCCTATACTACATTTTATGCTAATGCTGGTGAGAACCTTAACTGGAAGAATGAAATATAGGAGCTTTCCTGGGATGTGATGTAGTTGTCATTCATATATCCCAGGTAGAAATTACAAGTAGGTTTTAAAGCTTTGAGGATTCAGGGGAGATCAGGAGCAATCTGATGTAGACTTTTCCCCAGGAAGCATCTTGGGCTATGGGACAGCTCTCCAAGTGCCATTTGTGCACAGAGCAGCACACAGAGGTGATTAAGCAGTCTGGCTTTTTCCCTATGCAAGAGCTGTGTGTTGGAGAACTCGGAGGACCTATTTCACTGCTGACATGTGAGGATTTCAGTCCATTTACAATGATTGACTATAATTTCTAAACTGTGATTCACAACTAGTGGTTAAGGCATTGTCTCCATTCCTTTTATTTGTAAGTGATGTGCTTTAATTACAATCTTATTTCTTTGTTTAGGAGAATCAGTCAGAATGTCTTATGGTGATAGAGTCTCTTATATTTGCTTTGTGCTATTTATCAACACAACAATGAAAATCATTTTCTTTTGCCATGGACATTATCAGTTTTATTAGTCATTGTTTTCTGTTTCCAACACATTTCTAAGACAGTGATGATGGTATTTCATTGTCAACTAATACATTTGCAGTATTTAACTGTTCATGTGCAACACACAGTACAGTTGATCTAATAATGAATGAAAATAAGTCAGGAATTCATGGAGTGTGGTCTTAGAAAGGAGTTTAAGAATCATCTTTTTGAAAATGAAATCCCTGTTTTAATATGAGGAGATGGAGGCCCAAAGACATTAAATAACTGTGAATTAACAGTGGTTCTAGGACTAAAATCCAATGACAATATGTATTGGGCACATATTGTGAAGGAGGCATCTAAGACTTTGTCTATGCTAACTAATATAATCTCCATAATTGTTACATATAGTAGGACTACTAGTATCTTTGTTGTAAAGATGACATAACCGAGACATAGAGAGCTGTTTTCTCAAATTGACTCAGCTAGTGAGTATGGGAGCAAATAATAGAATCCAAGAGGACTGTTCCCAGTGTTGTCATATGCTAACCTCAAAGGTACTGACTTCAATTTCAGCTTCCTTCCCACTGTATTTCATATACTTTGAAGCTTAATATTTAAAATGTGTCTATAGTCCTGTTTATTTATAAAAACATGGCAAAATATTTTACAGTTATCCAAAGTGGCAGGAATTAAGTAATTATAGGCAGAGAGATAAAAAATCAATGTGTCTCCTTTAGCCAGTGAACCAATGGCTAACCAGAGCAAAGCTGTTTTATTTTACCTGTCTCTACAGTGTCAGGAGCCAGTGACTGGTTGGTCTCAGGTGGTAATGTCAGTCCCGCCTGACAGTCTGTTTCTCCAGTTAAGTCACTCTGACTCCCTCTTCACAGTCCCCAATAACCTAGGGCTTGGTATTAAGTCAGTCTGTTGAATCACTCTTCTCACCAGGATCCTAATTTTCAACTCATTGCTGCTCATTAGACTCAAGGCCCAGTTCATGTTTCAACTACACTCCCATGGATTCTGATTTCTTTACTTTATTCCCCTGGGTTGGCTGTGGAATATTCAAATTTCTGAACTCAAGTACCAGAGTCCACATGGCCAGGGATGTGTCAAGGCTCCTGCTTCTGAAGGCTGCTTCGTAGCCTGCAGAGGGTTTGGTAGACAAGTGAGCTCTGTATTGCTTTCCTGCTTTCTAACATGCTGATGTAAGAAAGCAATGTGATGCATGCAGGAGTTTACCGGAGGAAGGTGGGGTAAGGAGGAGGAGACTTGATGAAGGAAACAGTTCAAATAATGGTATGAGCATATGCAAAATTATTGATAACAACTTCAATAACATATATGGGAAGGGAAGGGAGTGCGGTGAGATGTGGAGGGAAACACACCAAGAAAAGCAGAAGAGATGCGGTCATCTTCACAGAAGTCACAGCACCACAGAGAAGCATCAGGTGTGCTGAGGAATGAGATAAGCAAACCAACATTGTTCTAAATTCACATTTCTCCTATCATCCATACCAGGGCATCAGGGCAGAGTCCTGAGGCTTGAGAAGGTAGTAGACCAGAGTTAGACACAGCAGGTGTTGGGAATCATTTGAAAACCTGCATAAGGCAACATGGAAATGTTCATTCCTCCATTTGGGTGTATTTCCAAGCACTACATATCTACTATGTCCCTGTGTCCTGTTCAGAGTCTTGGTAGAAATGCAAGGGTGTCATTATTAGCTGCTTCTGGCAACTTGGTTTCCACCACTTACTTGCTTGAGTAAATTTCTTATGAACTCATTTCAACATGAGCAAAATGAGCTTAATAATGGAGTTCTTATCTCAAAGTGTGATCATAAGGGATGCAATGACAGCATATGGAACAGCACACTTTCTGGGATATAATTAATGTTTCATAAGTTTTATTTATTTTGTTGTAATTATAACTATGCTGATTAATGGTGATACCAGGAAGTTAATTTCCCTCATGATATCTCTAGTTAATAGTGGAATTGGAACTAAAATCTTATCTATTATGCTGCACCAAGTCTTCTCTCTCCTCCTCCTGGGACTTGTGTTTCCAGAATTAAGAATTTCCTTCTCAGCATAGCAGCAGCTCACCCTCCTGTTTCAACTCAGAAGTCCTTCTCCATTATCACCCCTGTCAAGCGAGGAGCTGCTATTTCTCCTGCTAATCAGCAGAGATTGCCTATGGAGGTCAATGGTGTTGATAGCATCTGCTTCCTCAGGGAATCATGGACCATCCATCACGATTAGTGCTTCCCCTGGGGCTCCCATGATGTTACAAGGTGGTGTTACAGGTAAAAAAAAGATCCAGTGCTGCTGGACAAGCAAGGATGGTGCAGTGTGTGAAGGTCAAGAGGGAGCAGGATTGGGATGCAGGTGTGCACTGCAGCTGATAGGCAGGCCTCTACCAACAGAGAAAGGGCCCAGAGCAACAGTGGGGTTACCCAGTCCTTCATACCTGTTTGGTTAGCTGCCTCCCTTTCTAAACATCCTTCAAATGGCTGTTTTTTTGATTGGTTAAATCAGATATTTATGCATAAATCTCATCAAATCAGTGAACAAAAGTACTGAGAGAAAATCACACTCTTAAACCTTGGTTGAATGCTGGCCTCCGTAACACTGTTTGTTTGGGTCTAGGAAGATCCTGATGGCCATGAGTTCTAAGTCACAATGGCTTATCCCATTATCATGATTTAATGTTGCAACAATGTGAAGAAGAAAAAACAATTGGTAATATCTACATATCAAATTATTTCTGGTCAAATTAGAATGTCACCATTTTTTTTTTTTTTTTGGTACTGGGGATGGAACCCTGGGGTATTCTACCTCCGAGCTACAGCCCCAGACCTATTTTTTTATTCTTTATTTTGAAACAGGGTCTCACTAAGTTGCAGAGGGCCTCACTAAGCAGCTGAGGCTGGCCGCGCGAACCCGGATCCTCCAGTCTCAGCCTCCCAAATGTTAGGATTACAAATGTGTGCCACCATGCCTGACTAGAATATCACCATTTTAAAACGAGAATGTCAACAATCTATTTAAGCTGTGATTTTAGAGTGTTTTAAAATTTAACTTTAAGCCACACAGAGTGGTGTGCACCTATAATCACAAAGAGCCTGGAGGCTGAGACAAGAGGATCTCAAATCCAAGACCAGTCTAGGCAACTTAGTGAAACTCTGTCTCAAAATAAAAAGGACTGGGATGTATCTCACAGTGGAATGCCCCGGGGTTCAATCCCTAGTACTGGAAAAAAATCTTTAAAATGTATGTTTTTGGTTGGTATGTGTTACAGTTCAGATCTGGACACCCCCCCTCCCCCAGAAGCTCAGCTGCTGAAGGCTTGGTCCCCAGATGGTGGCACTGTTGGGAGGTGGTGGAGATTTTAGGAGGTGGTACATTCTTGAAGGGAATGGCCCCTTCCTCTCTCTTTGCTCCCCTGTTACCATAAGGTGAGTATTTCGCTCTACCAAGCACTCCCACCATTGAAGTCTGCCTTGCTAAAGGCCCAAAGCATCAGGGGTTTGAACTGAAACTTCCGAAGTAAACCTTTCCTCCTTTATGCTGATTTTCTCAGGTACTTGTCACAGCAACAGAAATCTGACTAATGTAGTATGTTAGGACTGTACCTGATTCATTGAAAAAGATAAAGTATTAGACTTGAACCCTGAACTCAAGTTTGTAATTTTCAAAGATTAATGCCTTTGAAATGAAAAGTTGGTGGCTAATATGCAGGACTGACCATGAGAATAATAAGTACATAAACAAAAAACATAATATGATTTCATGGTTGAGAAACTGTTTGCAACAATCAGTATGCATTTCTATTAAGAACAAGGTCAGCTTTTACTACAGTAATTATGAAGCATTGGGATGGTACTAAGAATATGTCCAAATTAAGATAACCTTTAAAAGACTAATCTATCTCCTAAAAAGACTATGCATTTAAAAAAATTTTTAAATAAGTTGAATTATCCTAAACCTTTATTTTTCTGTATAGAGAAAAAGTATACAATGTGAAGTATAGTGGCAGAGAGAGGTCTGTGCAGTAAATCCTATGAATTTATCCTTTATTTGCTGAGGGAAATCATTTGAATGGCAATTGAGAGTGTATACATAAAATTAGAGTATATATCCAATTGGTCTATTATTATTTGTTTAATTTAATGCAATTAATTAATTAATTTGTGTGTTTGTCTGTGTATGGTACTAGGAATTGAACCCAGAGGCATTCTACCTCTGAGTCCTTTTTATACCCCCAGCCCTTTCTACTTATTGTTTTGAAACAGGGTGTTGCTGATCCTCCTGTTTCAGCCTCCCAGGTACTTGGATTTCAAACATATGCCACTGCAGCTGGTTTGTTTTATTTTATTTTTAATTGACAAATAATAATTGTAGGTATTAATAGAGTACAAGATGACATTTCAATCCACATAAATATTGTGGAGTGATCAAATCAGAGCATTTAGTGTATCTATCATGTCAAGTATTTATCACTTTTTTGTTACAAACATTGAAAATTCTTCTAGCTGTTTTGAAATTTACATTATTATTAACTATGTAATAGAATGCCAAAATTTATTCCTCCTATTCAACTATTCCTGTACCCATTGCCTACTGGTCTATTTTAACCTTTTATTTTTGTAAACTAGATTTTATTGTCTTGAACCCAACAGGCCCTACATTCTTGCTGTGTTTTATATTTTTTTGTCTGTTCTTTATAAAAACTTGATTTTTTATAAATCTTTTTTGTGTTTCATACTGACTTTTCAAACAACTGAGTTAAAAGTAAAAATTCTGTCACTAATACAAACATTTTCAAGTATCTAGAGATTTCATATTGGGAAGTTAGAATGCCCAAGAGCTGACAACATTTCACAGTTTTTATTAGTTTAAAGACATAATACAGTGTGTTTCCCAACCCTTGAAAATCATTGAAATAATTTAAAGATTTCTTTTTTTTTTTTTTGGTACTGGTGATAGGGCATTCTACCTCCAAGCTACACCCTCAACCAATTTTTTATTCTTTATTTTGAAACAGAGTCTCACTAAGTTGCTGAGGCTGGCCACAAACCTGCTACCTTCCTGTCTCAGACTCCCAAGTACTGGGATTACAATCATGTGCCACCACACCCAACTATCATTTTCTTGCAATAGCTCTTTTACCGTGAAAAATATGAAACTGATCAGGTGAGCAGTCCGAGCCTGACACTAATTTCCCCAGAATTGTTGCCAACAAAAATCATGGGGGTTAATATTATAAGATATGCCAGGTAACTCATCAGAATAGAAATTTGAAAAAAAGAAAAATGTTTGGCTCCTTGTAACTGTTAGAAACCAGAGAGATCCAAGACTGAGACCACAGAAGGTGAATAGAAGTGATTTCATCGTATAGATATAAACAGATGGTCCCCCAAAAGCCCATGAGAACCGGCCTCCTTCCCCCCCAAGTTGAAAAACCCTTTAATCATTTCAGGCAGGTGATTATCTCCTTAAAACTTCCCATGGAAAAAAAATATTGCTACTTCCCTTTATAGACTGTTGCTACAAAGGAAAGTCTGTGTAGATAATTAGGAATTTTATGAACTGAAATTGTGGATTGTTCTTCCTTTATCATCTGGTTGGATTTAATTTAATTTAATTAACTGTCAGAAACAAGAGGGTCAAGATATTTGCACAGTAAATTTCTATTCAAATGAGAGTAAGCTAGATAATACATAGACAAAATAATTTCAAATTGTGATAAATGTTATAAAGTAAAAGAATAGATTGCTAGAAACAGAGATGTTTTAGATAAGTTGGTTAGATATGGATCTGTGAGGAAGGTACATTTCAGCTGATGTATTCCTGAATGAAAAGAAAAACTGAAGGAACAAAGCAGTCTGGTGTTTGGAAATAATTCCAGAAGTATGACATTGTAAGAGCTTGTTGGTTTCTGTGGGCACCATTTTATGGTTTTATTAGCCAGCATATGCTTTTTTAGTAGGTTAAATTCTAATCACTGAAGTTGGTACTATGGTTAAGGCATTATGCATTAGCAGCATAAAACAGGCCTGACCCCTGAGAAGCAGGGCCTCAGAATAATAAGCAGGAAGAACTGGCTTGTGGAATCATGTCCTTCAAGCATCACATGTCTGTAACACAGGCGCATTTCACTTACTGGGGCCCACTAATGCCACTAGACGATTTCTTATTATTGTCTTTTAAAGCCATTCTTCTTACGTTCCATTGGGGATTAAGTCTGAAAGATAAAAACAGATTTGTAGGGAAGAGCAAAGGAAGGCAAGCAAGGAGGGGCTTGACTGATGCTAAATTTTGCCTCTTCTTTGGTGAAAGGCTAAATGCTCAGGAGAAATCCTGTAATTAAGAAATCTATTTAAGTTTGTTTTACCAGCCATCCCCAAGCTTAGTCGACTATGTAAACCCTTTTTTCCTCCTCGCAGAACATCTATTAGTATCTTGTTGAAAACATACAGCTTAGTAACATTCCTTCAGAGAGAATATTTAAAAGGTTGCAGAGTGGAAAGTTTACTGGTTGGCCGTGCATGATTTCCTGAGATGAGGTGAGGCTTTTGTTTAGAAAAAGGCAGAGCAAGCATACTGATATTGAAATGGTTTTATGAAATGCTTCAATAAGATAAAATATTTTCTTAAGTAGGAATGGGACTGAGATTACAAATGAAACCCCCTTCTATGTAGACCCCTGGTAAGGCCTGTTTGAAACATTTGCAAAGTCTCCAAATAGCCATGTAATCACATCAGAAACAGGTGTGCAATTAGAAGCTTATAATTACTAAATCTTTGTTAAGTTTCCTAATCTTTAGTGCCAGAATTTGACGACAGGACAAGTTCTCAAAGGAGCAGAAATGGCCTCTAGCTTGATGCTGCTGTATTAGCAAATCAATTCATCCTTAATGGCTTGCAAGTGATTTTGACTTCTAGAATGCTTTGAGTTTAAATTTCTAATTTGGAAACTTCAAAATCTTTATACCAGGTGGTAATGCAGGAAACTGTTCTTCTTTAATTGCTAGGCTAACGGATTCCTATTCTTTTTGGCTTGATTTCCTTAATACAAATTGTGTTGTTGGGAAACAGATACCCAAATTACATGACTCAGACTGCAGCAGACCCCAGCCTCTGCTCTTTTATCTTGTCTTTGTCATGGCTTTCTTGATGTACTTTATTTTTATTTTTTTTTTTCGGTACTGGGGATTGAACTCAGGGGCATTCTACCTCTGAGCTATGCCCCCAGTCCTATTTTTTATTCTTTATTTTGAAACCGAGTCTCACTAAGTTGCAGAGTGCCTCACTAGGTAGTTGAGGCTGGCCGCGAACCCGGATCCTCCGGTCTCAGCCTCCCGAATGCTGGGATAACAAGCGTGCGCCACCACGCCTGGCTTCTTGATGTACTTTATAACTTGCCTTTGAGATTGGTCCCACCATTACTGTTATCTGTGTGCTGTGTGTTCTCAACTGCTACTCTGATAGCCACCTAGATACCATTGATCAAAGGATGTCTGGCCTTCAATGTGATTACATTAAGATTGATATTAGTCTTTTTTTTTTTTTGGTTTTTTTTTGGCGGTACTGGGGATTGAACTCAGGGGCATTCTACCTCCGAGCTATACCCCCAGCCCCATTTTTTATTCTTTATTTTGAAACCGAGTCTCACTAAGTTGCGGAGTGCCTCACTAGGTAGCTGAGGCTGGCCGCGAACCCGGATCCTCCGGTCTCAGCCTCCCGAATGCTGGGAT